>KN886424.1:35694-51619 GCA_000934455.1 Apostichopus parvimensis
AGCTTCTTGGATTCTGCTTCAAATTCTTGCTCTTGCTTTAAATGTCTGTAAAATGTAGAAATTGACAAAAGCTCAGTGAAATATTGTTCTGTCATAATTTTCACAAACTATTTCGACATATTATTGCACAACGTAGATAGAGATGTCATTGTCTTTGTGGGAGGGGAAAGGGGAGAGGGTGGGGGGGGGGGGAAGAGCATGCTTGACTTTCAAATGTCATTCAAGCTACCTGACTCTAATCCAATTCCATCAGATTAACTTAGTAAACGTTTAATCTAGAACTAGAAAGTTGTACTCAGTATTCACAGACATTTGCGAGACAGGATTCTGTTTCATACATGACATTTCCAATAAAAAATACTACTAAATATTTATTCTGTGCCAAATATGGGTAATTTACTTTAACTATTAATACAGTTGGTTGTGCATTGTAGTAATTAAATTTAATACATAAAAAAAAATACTGTTGAATTTCCCCTTCCAAATCCCACATTTTTCACTCAAAGTGTATAGCGCAGTACAAACACTATATACAGTTTAATGACTATAACAACATCCACATCATATCCTATATGCAAAGCAGGTTAGAGCTATAGTGCAGCTATCGCCAAAATCATACAAGATCAAGATAATTCACTTCATTCCAGGACAGTTATTTTAAGATACTTAGAATATCTTTTATTACTCCCATCTAGCTTCGTTTGCAAAAATGTCCTTGTTAATTAAATAGAAATCTTTCTCGTTTTAAACCTGCACTTGCTTTACGCCTTTTTTAATTATGAGGTTTGCATTTTCTTATAGTCATTTAGACTTCCAGACCAAGTATTCGAACATTTCCTGTCACTAATAAACTTGTTGGATGAAAGACAAAGTTTGCTTAAATTTATGCTCATCTTTCCTACATATTATACCAGTTAATAATTTAAAATAAAATAAAACTGTTAGCAAACTGCTTATCCACTAGAGAGCAGGTGTAAGAGAATGTGTAAAAGTAAGTTGTTAAATAATTTAATGTTCAAATTTTGTGCGGCAGTTTTGAAGGTTCCGAATTTTATGAAATACTATCCATTCCCAGTACAACACTGCTATAAATATTTAGACTTGTGAAGCAATTTGACTGTTTGAGATGGCGATACTTCTACTACCATACATGATTTCCAGCAGAAATCCAGCATACCTGCCCCATGATTCATGCATATGCAGAGAATAAATACATACAGGTATTTGGCTGTGCTGGGAGATATTTACTGTAAATTTCTACACTTCAACCTGTAGCAGCTGCATCGCTGTTTGCTACTGAACAATAACATGATTCCCTGATAAAAATCCAGCATACCTGTCCCATGATTCATGCATATGCAGAGAATAAATACATACAGGTATTTGGCTGTGCTGGGAGATATTTACTTTACTTTCTACATTTCTACCTGTAGCGGCTGCATCGCTGTTTGCTACTGAACAATAACATGATTCCCTGATATAAATCCAGCACACCTGCCCCATGATTCATGAATATGCAGAGAATAAATACATATAGGTATTTGGCTGTGCTGGCTGGCAGATATTTACTGTAAATTTCTACACTTCTACCTGTCACAGCTGCTACTGAACAATGGCACTTTCCAGTTGTTTTCATGACTTTTATGTCAGAGTGGCCTACAGGATATGTCAGTGCTGTTCTAATCTATAACTATTTCCTTTATTCCAACAGCAGGTACTGTCTCACACTGGTACTGATCTTGCCAATGTCAAGCTCAACTATCACGGCGGAGAAAAAAGTTTTGGAACTCTCATCGTTCAAGTTGAAAGTGACCTTAACGTGTTCCGTAATGCTGGGTGCGGTGAACTTTCACAATTCCTTAAATTCCTTGACAACTGACATGACTCTGCAATCTCCTAACGATTGAAGTTAAATTTTGACTGTGGACATCGGCATCTCCGTGCCTGTTCACGGTAGTGATAATTTGTCGTACCGTGTGTTTGTACATTTGTTTCAGCTTTTCTGAAAAAAGGAATATTTGAGGTCACCGCCTCATGCTACAGAAAGACATCTAGCATTTTTACATGTTCCCAGTTATCTTTTTCTCTTGAATGAACGAAATATTTTGCCCAAATCTCAAGAAAATATTAGTGGATTAAAAGGATGATTATATAGATGCAAAATCAGTTTTGCTTATTTTTTTTTTATTTTTGCTTGTGTTTCTTTATCACTTTTAGTTTTAAAACATTATGACCCTTGTCACGTTTAGTTTAGAGAAAATTATGACCCTTTAAATATATCAGGCTCATCAATTCAAGTGGCTGGACTACTTAGTCTAACACACCAGACCATTAAAGCTAGCTCCTCAAAAGCAACACCAAAACTAAATAGAAAAACATAATAAGTCTCACAAATATTTTTAAATTTGCATTACAATTTTGTCAAGGACAAATGTGTTTGAATGTCATCCATGGTGTGATATGTTGTTCTTTAGGGGATAGACAAACATTTCCTGATAAAGCTATGAAAGTTTTTGAAACAATGTGAATAACATTAACATTTAGGGGCGCATTGAAGACCTGATATCATCATTGCTCGAGACTTAAAGGAGTATTCCGGCTATGAGTTGACATTGTCCAATGTCCACCCAATTTATTTTAGTACCAACCCAATGCCTGTTGTAACCTGGGTCCAAAATTACAAACAAGATCTGGGGATTCTTTTTGTGTTTCTCATGAATTTAAGTTTAATATTATTTAACAATGAAAGCGACATTTACATTTATATTCAAAGCCTCATTGACTGTGTGATTGATCCACCCAACAAGCTGAGGAATTTCCAGAGCGAAATACAATCTTGAGGAGGCAGAGTGTTGGTATGTCTCCCAAAAAAGTCCCCTTGAAATCAGTCAAAACTCCCTGGAATCCCACATCAGTTTTATGCATTTCAAAGATGTAACAGATTGAACTTCTTTGCCCATTCCAAATTTGTTTATTAATATCACATAAGCCAGTTTTCCAATGTTATATATTTAACTAATAACATTTTCTGACAAGCTTAAATTTGTCCATAATGACCGTCATTTCCAAGAATCTACTGTATGTCATCTCAAGATTTATTCTGAGATTAAAAGGAGGTGATTACATATGAACACAAAACAAGTGAGACACTTACTTAAAATGATCTTGTAGAGCTACATTAAAATCAAATGAGTCGGCCCTGTCTTGGAAACCGATGCCGATAAATGCTTTCTTCCCTAAAAAAGAAAAGAGATCACATTACTCTGTTAAAATTAATAGAATCAACGGCATGCATGAAATCAGGGTTTGAGCATAAACAATGACCATAGCTATTGGATGCAACTTTTTTGGCTCCCTCTTCTTCCCCCCCCCCCTTCCCCAACCCCTTAAATGTAGTTTCTTTGTGTTTTAGTGAACCTAACAAGAATTTACAGATAATAAAGATAACTACTAAGTCACTCTTTTGGGTGTTTGAACCAAGTGAAGGGTAATGAAGAAGTACTGCATAAATCTTCTTCTCTTAGTTTGCTGCCCGGAAAAATTTTCATATACTGTAGGTGTAAACGACATGCAAGAACAAATTTGAGTTAGCATCTCATTATTTCAGCTTAACCTTAACAAGCCATTAGTCAACCTAAAGGAAAGTTACCATATTATGTGTTTCTAAACATCAAATGCAGGGCAAATTTTTAACTGTTGTGCAATCGTCCGAAAACGACTAAAATTCTGTTTGGACGACCCGAATCAGTCCTGGATTTCCTCTGGTGGAATACTAGTTGTTTACATAAAATTCAGATTGCACAGAACAACCAAATACCATCACATACGTAAATCTATAAACGGGTATCGTCCTCCATGGCATCACTTTGGAGACAACTGAAATCAATCAAAGATAGTGGCAGGCCTATGGTCCCTGAAGGGGAGTTTTACCAACCCCATGCTTTGGTTCTATTCACCAAACCTACACATCTCTCCTACAGTATAAAAATTGGTCTTCAAGGAATATACATTCCTTAACACAGTATCGCATCAAAAAATGCTGTGGCGCAAAAATGGTCCAATTGCTATACAAGTCCAAAGACATCAACGACTGCTACACATCTTTGAACTATCCATAGCAATTTGACCATTTTGCATCTAAGCATTTTATGCCATACTAAATATATATTATTGCCGGGCAGTGAACAGTGCTGAGCAAGGCTGGCGACTATGCCGGTATCTTTACGCTGTGTTTCCTTTTTGTATCTAGACTTGTATCAGTCTTCACTCTTCTAACTAATGGAACACAAAAACTATGATATCTCCTAAACTAAAATACAAACACTTGCTTCTTATTGGGGATGATCTTCTCTCAGATTTTAAGCTTCATCAAAGGTCATGTACTTTACTTGTCCTTTTAACAATAGGTTTCAACTTTGTGATCATCTTGGTCTCCCATGTAACGATATGAAAGTTTGTTTACTTGTATGACACCACTCTGTGGTTGTCAAGCGAAGCATGAGAACGTCATTAAAATTTGTTAACTTTATCAAGCGTATATTTGCCTTCATTGTGTCAGATTTAGCACAGAAAGTGAAGATCACAACATGGTGTCAGAAGTGAGTGGTTTATTGACCAAAGAATCGGGTTTTGTTTAACGTCCAAGGTCAAAAAATTGGCGATCTTGTAAGATCAACCTGAGAGGGTAATAACCGAATCTAGGCTATTTTACGTAAGCGTGTTAGTCTACCGTAGCATGTAATACAGTTAGTGCACGTGTTGACGTTAAAGATAACGTACAGTAGGCCTACGCACGTATAACATTGGTGATTGCCGTGTTTATGAACATAGCCTGTGTGGAGACGTTGCCGAGTATTGCGTTGTATTTTGTGTGAACAAAAGAATAATAATAATAAAACAATTTACAGCGGGTATCGTCTAGAAGGGTTGCCAAATAACGTTTCGTGTTGACACCACAGAGTCAAAGTAAAGTCGTCACAGTGTCAAAGTCGACAGAGTAAAAGGGTCATCTTGTGATAGGCCAAACTCCCAGAGTACTGTACATAAAAGTAATTGAAAAGAGTTAAAGTCTGTCTTTTCAAATTCAAGGTCATTGTTAGATTAGACTTCAACCGTAGAGTAGCATATTTTGGTGACAAAAATGAGTACTTTTACAGTGCCATTACCACAAAACTTGAACCTCAAGGGTAATCTGAAGAAGAACTGGGAGAAATTCAGATTGTTGTGGGATAGTTATGTCACTCTGACTGAGTTGGATAAAAAAGATGAGAAAATCCAGGTGGCAACATTTGTAACTTGTATAGGCCATGAGGCATTGGAAATCCACAACAATTTGCCATATGAAAATGCTGTAGATCGTACAAAGATTGCAAAAATAATGAGCTTATGGGAAGCATACTGTATTGGGCAGACAAACGTAATCTATGAAAGATACAAGTTTAATAACTGCACTCAGGAACCAAATGAAATGTTTGACGAATTTGTAGTGAAACTGAGAATTTCTGCATCCTCGTGCGAATATGGCACACTAAAGGATCAAATGATTAGAGATCGTATTGTATGCGGCATAGCTAGTCGAAATACTCAGAAAAAATTATTGCAAACAGCAGATTTGGATCTCCCAAAATGTATTAACATTTGTAAGGCGGCTGAAGTGGCTGCAGCACAAATAAAAGGTATGAGTGATCAAAGTGCTGAAGTCCATGCTGTCAGGTACAACCCTAAGACAAAATGCCACAAAGGTAAATGGGTTGAAGACTGTATGTACTGCGGAAGAAGTCATGAGGCAGACAAAATGAAATGTCCAGCATATGACCAATCTTGTTCGAAATGTGGAAATATGAATCATTTCGCAGTGAAATGTAAAACCAAATGGAAGTCAAAGAAAAAGAAAGATTTTCATAAGAGTCATAAGAAATCAGTCAAACAGGTTGACTTGAGTAGTGAAAGTAGTGACGAAAAGTCACAATCTTCGAGTGAATCAGTTCTGTCTGTAACATTACAGGAAGATGTAAACAATGTTGATATAAACAGAGTGAGTCCATATGTGACCAAAGTATATGCCACGTTCCAAGTTCAAGGATCACTTGCAAAGTTTCAAATTGATTCAAGGGCTTCATGTAATGTGATACCTGAAAGGTATGTCCCTGAAGGCACTGAGATTAAAGAGTCAGACCACAAAAATTTGAGCATGTACAACAATGATCCAATGCCAATTGTGGGGACTTGTAAATTGAGGTTGAGAAACATAAAGAATATGAAGAAATATTCTGTGCAGTTTGTTGTTGTGCAAGGAAACAAGCAAGTGCCACTTCTTGGATCGCGGGCATCACAGCAAATGAAATTGATTAAAGTGTTGTATGAAAACATAGATAACAAACCAACTGAAAGTTCTGAAATTAAAGGGGAAGTAAAGCAAATTAAGAAAACTAACTTACCGCTGAAAAAAGAAAATGTGATAAAAGATTATCATGATGTATTCACAGGTCTAGGGTGTATGCCAGGTAAAGTACACCTGGAAACTGATCCTAATGTCTTGCCAGTTATTATACCACCAAGACGTGTTCCAATATCTATAAAGCCTAAGCTTAAAGAGGAGCTGAAGAGATTGGAAAAATTGCATGTGATAGAGAAGGTTGAGGAACCTTCTGACTGGGTGTCAAGTCTGGTTAGCATAACCAAACCCAGTGGTAAACTGCGGGTTTGTATTGACCCACAACCATTAAATAAGGCTCTAAAACGGGAACACTACCCGTTACCCGTTATCGAAGATATTCTGCCAAGTCTTAATGATGTAAAGGTTTTTAGCAAATGTGATCTGAAAGAGGGATTTCTCCAATGTGAGTTGGATGAAAGTTCTTCCAAGTTGACCACATTCCAAACCCCATGGGGGAGGTACAAGTATAAACGCATGCCGTTTGGAATCTCCCCAGCACCTGAACTCTTCCAACAAAGGCTAGATCAAAACCTTGAAGGGCTCGAGGGTGTTCATATCATAGCTGACGACATATTGGTCACTGGAAAAGGGAAAACAGAAGCAGAAGCAGACAAAGATCATGAACGAAACATGACTAAGTTGCTTGCAAGATGCAGAGAGCGATCTATCAAGTTCAACAGAGATAAGTTTGAATTTAAGTGCAAAGAAATCAAGTTTATAGGGCATGTCGTTACTAAAGACGGTCTCAAAGTCGACCCAAAGAAAGTTGAAGCGATAATTGATATGCCTAAACCGACCGACATAGCTGCAGTACAACGGTTCGTTGGAATGGTGAAATACTTGTCTAAGTTCCTTCCAAGCTTATCGGACACGTGCGAACCGATTCGACGTCTAACACATAAGGACGCGAAATGGAGCTGGGGAAATGACCAAGACGCAGCATTCAAGGAGGTGAAGCGTAGTGTCAGCAGCACACCAGTGTTGAAGTACTTCGATCCGCAAAGCGAAACTGAAGGTCAGGGAGACGCATCGGAAAAAGGAATCGGTTTTACACTGATGCAGCAGGGACAGCCGGTAACCTTTTCGAGTAGAGCGTTAACCACCGCAGAGACTCGATACTCACAAATTGAGAAAGAACTTCTTGCATTAATCTTTGGTTTGGAGCGAAACCACCAATTCACCTACGGACGCAAGATAAAGCTTTGGACAGATCACAAGCCATTGGTTTCAATCTCTAAGAAACAAATCACGACTGCCCCAAAGCGCCTCCAACGGCTACTTCTAAGACTGGTGCAGTATGATGTCGACATTGTGTACAAGCCGGGAAAGGAAATGTATCTCGCAGATACATTATCGCGAGCCTTCCTACAGAATGAGGAACGATCTGCAGTGGAAGTCGAGACAGAAAGTGTCAACATTATAGACTCCCTTCCGGTATCTGAAGCAACTCGCAAGCAAATCCAGGACTCGACCAACGGAGACCCCGTCTGTCAGAATCTGAAACGATACATTACAGAGGGCTGGCCTGAAGACAAAAAGCTATTGCCAACCGGAGCTAGCCCATACTTCCAAATTCGCGACGAGCTTTCCATCCAAGATGGTATCATATTCAAAGCACAGAGATGTGTCATTCCTACACCTCTAACAAGGGACATTAAAGAAAAACTTCACAACTCACACACTGGTATCGAAAGTACCCTGAGGAGAGCGAGAGATACGGTTTATTGGCCAGGTATGAGTAAGGAAGTCAAAGACTATGTTGAACAGTGCAGTATCTGTAATACATACCGCACTCAGCAATCCAAAGAACCATTGGTCAGCCACGACATACCAGATCACCAGGGAGAAAAAGTTGGTGTCGATATTTTCACCATCGATGGTACAGATTATCTCTGTATTGTGGACTATTTTTCGGATTACTTCGAAGTTGACACACTCTTAAACAAGAAAGATGCACCAGCAGTGATCAAAGTCATGAGGCGATATTTCTCTACACATGGTATACCAGTTACAGTACAGTCAGACAACGGACCACCATTCTCGTCCCGTGAGTTCGCTGATTTCGCGCAATCGTATCAGTTCGACCATGTAACCAGTTCGCCGCTCTTCCCACAAAGCAATGGTAAAGTCGAAAACGCGATAAAGACAGCTAAGAACTTGATCAAGAAAGCGAAGCAGGATAAGCAAGATATCTATCTCAGCTTGCTTAGCTGGAGGAATACTCCTTCTGAGGGTCTGTCGTCATCGCCATCACAACGTCATTTCAGTCGAAGGACTAGAACAGTTATACCTACTGCCAAGAAACTTCTCACACCTAAGGTTGTGAAGGAAGTCAAGCAGAAGAAAAAGAAGAGAAATGAAAAACAAGCGCGATATTACAATCGTAGTGCTAAGCTTCTTCCAGAACTGAACAAAGGGCAAACAGTACGCGTTCAACCATCAGGACGAGAGAAAGTATGGGAAAAAGCTAGCGTTGAAGAACTCGTCAACAAACGCTCCTACAAAATCATCACAGAAGATGGACGTGAATTCCGTCGTAATCGTAAACATTTACGAGCTACCAAGGAACCACTGATTGACAGAAGCGAGCTGTTCTATGACGTAAATGACTCACAAAACGCACTGCCAACCAGCATCGATAGCAGCAACGATGATGCAGCACGTAATGAGAGTTCAAGCACAACTCAAGAACACGAACCAGAACCATATTTAAGAAGAAGCCAAAGGAACCGTAAGCAGAGACCCGATTGTGTTTGCTGTAAATGACCTATATTAGGCCATTGTTAGCGTTAAGTGTTTGTAAATATGTTTTAATACTTTTAAGGGTAAGAAGTATGATTAGTTATGAAAGAGGAAATTAGAGTTAAAAATAGAAGTTGTATCTAAGAAAGTTTTCTTTTAAAGAAGGAAGGGTGTAACGATATGAAAGTTTGTTTACTTGTATGACACCACTCTGTGGTTGTCAAGCGAAGCATGAGAACGTCATTAAAATTTGTTAACTTTATCAAGCGTATATTTGCCTTCATTGTGTCAGATTTAGCACAGAAAGTGAAGATCACAACATCCCAGTTGTGCAAATTTGTGCCCATTTCTTCTGGTTGTTCCTCCGACAACCACGCCTTACATTTTGGTTGTCCCAATGGCAAACTTGGTTGTCCCCCCCCCCCACCCCTCCCCAAAAAAATTGTAGCAAAGTAACAATGACCAATAGATTTGTAGGCTGGTGAATAGACCATCATCAAGACATTGGGGATGACACCATTTCCTCAACAAAAGATATCACCTTTTCTTTGCAGTGGAGGGCTGTTTTGAAGGGGGGAGGGGATGGAACAGGCATTTGGAGCACTTATTATCAAGTTTTATGACAGTTTGCATAGAAGCATATTTCTGGAGATACAATACAATTGCTTACTTTCATATAGGAATTCTTATATTATTGTATGATGCACAATACAGGGATCTTGTGCTGATTTCATCATGATGCCAGTATCTTAACAGCCCTATAAAAGGCTGCCTTATAGCAACGGCCTCTATATATGTGGAGAATACAACCAAACAGATATATATGCAAGGACATACCACTTTCATCTTCAATTCTTATGACGAAATATCTGCTCGAATCAAGAACAGACTCCACAGCTTCACCGGGATAATTTGGGATGGGGGCTTTGGCAAATAGTTCTCCAGAATTTTTATCTTCTATACAAATGAAACATTCTTTCCCGATGGCCATAACTTTCATCCGACTTATCCAATCTGGACTGTCTAACTTCCAATCAGCAGCTCTGTATGAAAACAGTAAAAGGGTAATATTTAAAAATGGATCAGTCTGTACTGTAAATAAGGTTGCCTTTTGCATGGCATTAATGCAAAAAATATTATTATCCACTATATTGATATGCTTCATTTGATGAGCAAGTAATTAATATTAGGGAGACATGAGCAAAAAACGCAATGTCACAAAGGATAGCCTACTGTACCGTTAAAAAAGGGGGGGATACAGTAAACAAGTTCCCATCTCACTGTAAATAAGCAGTGAAAACCTTTCAAGGTTTTCAAAGAACCAACTTGGTTGTTTCACTTCACGACACATGTGTCAGTAAAGAAACAATACAAAATCCAATGTACTTATATTACCAGCTAGCCTTGGTTGATGAGAATTAATAGGAAAGATTTCAAAACTAAATTACAATACATGCCATGACAGAGTAGACATCAATTAAAGATTAAAATGGAAATACTTATGTGGGTACAGTATTGCCTCATAGTCATAATTAAAACATCCAACACTCTTGTTCCACCTATCTTACATTAGGTCTAGAAAAAGCTTTAACTGTTCATTCAGTCTAGCCTAGGTCTGAAATGTAATGGATACCTTATGTACTTACCTGTATCCACGATTTGTTGTTCTCGGTGGTATTCTGAACACATGAACCTCAGGTTTCACCAAGAGTACCCTTTCATAATCACTGGCAGTTGTCATTTTGATAGTATAGGCTAGTCCTTTGTGGAGATTGTATGACTTGAGAAGAATGTTTCTCTTTTTGTTAGTTCAGAGTTAGAGAGCCTAAAAATTTTAACATTACAATATAGATCAGTTTATGCAGACTACAGTCATCAGAGTCACTGCAGGTCCCAACATTCAATGGTCAGTGACTTTCCAACATAAAAATATCCCAACCTGGCTTTCTTCTGGGAAGACCTTGCCTCACGTTACGTTGAACTTGTGCAAACTTGGCATAACTCGCCTGAGGCTATTTTATTCCAACACTTGTTGCGTGTATAGCGATCTAACTTGCTTTACTGTTACTGATCATGCTACCGATACAGGCCTAGGCTAAATTCAACACAATTTAACGAGTTTGTATAAGAGTTACGTTAGGCTTACGATACAACTTAGTTACAGTAAGTTACAGCTTGAACGGGAATTTAGTTTAGCCTAGGTAGGTAGTTTTGATAAAAAATATTCCGCATTGAACTACAGACTAGACATGTACTATAAATCCCTCCAGAGTCCATATCAGTATTTGGCCAGGTAAAATGCAGTGTCTTTTAAGTTGATGCAAAGGTTGATAACCTCCTCTGTTATGGTATAGGCTTGGGCCTACGTAGCGGTAATCACGTAGATCTTATTCTTACAGGAGAGTAACACTTGTCTGTAACACTAAATGTGGCCTAAATGATTACGATTTTCCAACACAGTAAACACGATACCCACATGTACTACATCTCGCAATTCCCTGTGCTTCGATAAATAGGAACAGTGCCCTCTAACCCATCCCACTTTAGCATTTCATATAAGAAACGACTGATATAGTCAATCTAATTGTGAAAATAAAATTTTATTCTGCATTGCGAAATAATTGGCTGCCTAGCAACAACACGCTAATTCGTTTTATTTTAATTTGATGTTCCTGATTCATTGACAGGGTAACGTAACTCGCAGATTGGGACCTGAGAAAAGTAATGTGCGTTGTTTCTTAGCAGTAAGAAATGCATTTCATTGTTTGCTACAATGATAGATGTAAGATAATGTTATTGCCATGGGTCAAGACGTTCGACTGCCGAATGACATAGGCTATGCTAAGGCTAGGCTCTAGGCCTAGGGAATCTTAACTTAGCCGGATCTAGTGCCATTCCGGCCTAGGTACATACCGCCTTACCTTTCCGCCATACCTTAACACTGTCTTCAAATATATAATAGTTGGTTGAATAAATTATATTAGGCTGATTGTTTCTTAAAAAGACTAATTCTGATTGTCGATTTGAATAAACGATTTTGTGGCCTAGGCCCCTAGGTAGCAATATACACTCAGTGCATATAGGCCGACAGTGCACCCACAATAATGTGCTCTTTCCACCATATATCCTGATCAAATCAAATATAGGAGTTTACCCCTGATCAACCTCGCAAGAGGTCCTACGGGGGATAATATAATACTTTTGTGGAATAGACACTTTTTTTTTTTTCTAGGGAAAGTTGTCTATTATTCAATCAGGGAGATGCTGAGAAGTGAAGTATTGTTCAATTAACATTGTAAAGAAGCCATAAATAAACAGGAGGTCGGAACTGAATAGCCAATTTGGTAGGGATTACTAAGGGGGGAGGAATATATCCTGATGTTTCACACCAATTGGATTTATTCCAGATATTCAACATTGTTTTCTGATTTATGATATCTTGCCACTAGTAAAAGAATGATTTGGAACAAACGTCTGACAATAGATAAGCACTAAGATTGCAATGTCTATGATATAAACTTGCCACCAAATTGAGAGATATATAAATGTTTAAGAAACTATTGTGAGTAAAGTGGTATTGATAATGAGTAGATGATTTTTAGACCACATACAAGGTTTGTGCTGTGTCGTATAAAGTGATCATATTGGGTTAAAAATGTTCTCGTAAGTGTCACATGTTGATAATATTGCATGTGCATCGTATAAAGTTATCATATTGTTATTGGGATAAGATGTTATCTTTAGTGTCACATGTTGATAAATTGTCATAAAAGCCCATCTCTCTAGCACTCTATACATGAACCCATATGTCGTTTGTTGTGTTGACCTAGATGTCTTCACCACAGAGAATGGAGAAATAGTTTATTGTGCTTTCTTTTTGTTTAGGAAATTAATTCAACATTAAAAGAGGGGCAATTTCTTAGAAGAATTCCGGAGAAAGTCACCTTATTTTGTGAATATTACACTCATCCCGAGGCTCGATAGATATGTCGGATCCAGCGGGGGTTCTTAGTAGATATGAAGATGTCTGTGAAGAACTTGAAGTTAAACCGAGCCCTTTCATCATGAAAGTTCTGGATAAAGAAAGAGAAGATCAGATTGTGTAAGTCTATTTGAAAGGATATTCTGGTGGCCAGTGGCGGAGCTAGGGATACTGGCCAGGGGGCAATGATGGTCTGTAGGGGCGCTTTCGACACTATCTAAGCGGAGCGCCACCACAGGTTGGTGCGGAGCGTACAGAAATTTTTTGAGTAAAGATACTCCCAAGATCGCCGGAAATGACCCTTTCCTGGTCTTGCTAATTTTCAGATAAACGAAAAATAAATAGGTGTCATCGCCAACAAAATGTGACAAATGTCAATAGGTAGATGAGAACGCAATGAAAAAGTCAATAATCGCGAATAAGTAAAAAGTGGTATAAAGCTGAAAAGGGCGCCAGCAGTCCATTTGAGTCCGTCAGGGGGGCATCCGCCCCCCTGACTGTATGTACGCCCCGCCACTGCTGGTGGCAGGAGTTGTTATTGTTGAAGTTTATTGTTGAGCATTATTGTTTTCAAAATGTGTTGTAATTTAATAGTTTGTAATCGGTACCTCTGGCTGATTTTTTTGGTGCTGGGGGAAGGTGATGGGGAGGGGGCTTGATAACATGCAATCTAATTTATTCACAGAAGAAGATGATATCTTTTAAGTATAATTGTATTTTGAATTATAACTCAGAAAGTTAAAGATCTAGAATAAATGATACCTTGAGTCAAATACTTGTTGGCATTAAAATACTTGTTGATATTATAAAGCATGAGTGAACCTAATTTGAATTTCTAAATTTCAAGGTCAATAATCATGTAGGTTATCCACAAGCTATTCTGAGATCACATTTGGAGAATGGTTCTCATTGCAAAAGTTTTGCTTATTAGTTTTGTAACATTCAAAATATGTTGCAACCATTGGAATAGGATGTTTTTCCTACCCTCCCCCCCCCCCCCCCTCCTGGTTTTGCTGTATGCCAAAAATGTCAATGTTATTAAAATTATTGTGATAATTTAGATTTCAATAGTTTTCCTTTGAGATTGTTTCACCCTGTTCAATGTTCAGTGTTTTCTTTCTTAATTGCTTGGAGTAAACACAGTATGCATCAAAACATTTCAAACAGAATATTTTCATCATGTTCAAGAATTTGGTTATTTCTTTTAGACTTTAGGGCCAGCATAAATGATCTTGAAGTATGTTTACCTTCATTCATGACTTGCAAATTTGTCAGAGTTTTGCCCTCTAGTAAAATTCTCTTGTGAAACATCTTGCATTTTGTGTGCCTAATTTGTGTGCCTATTTTGTGTCTACTTTGTCCTGGCGTATGGTTATTTCGTTTGAAAGATTTAGCTGTATGTTCAATGCCAGCATCATGATATTGAAATATGTTTTAGTATTAAATAGATAAAATTTATGTAATGTAGTAATTCAAACATGAATTGCCAGCTTTTGCATAATAATAATAAATGCATACAGTGCTAATGACTCTTATGAATATGCTCATTGTCAACCATTTATCAATGCTTCTAAATTGTATTTTATCTCATTTAATTTTTTTTTAACGCAAATTTGTAGAAGAGAACTTCAGTATTTGTAAGTATTTTCACAAGTAAAACTTTGGAGTGTTGAATTTACTGCTCACATTTCTATACTCACAGTACCAGTATAACCTAAGGCCTCTATAGGTAATGCTTACTAGATATGTCTGGTCCAGGGATCTTTAGGGTCTAGGCTAGTATTTTATATGCTGATGTTTTTTACTCGTTTTCATATGGCTAGAGCTGGTAACAAAGTTGCCTCTATCACTGAGGAGATGTCAGTTGAAATGTAAACACACAATATTATTTTTGTTTAGAATTCATATATTTAATTCAAAATAGACTAGTTGTGAGTTAACTAAGTTACACACTGTGTTGTAACTGACAATATGGTCTGTCCATAGTATGTGTGATAATAAAACAATTAAGAAAACATTTATATATTGTGATCAGATAATTAGTCAAAGGTTATTGTTTATTGTTTAGGAAAGTGGAGATGTCTTGGTTTTTACATGTATCACATTGCCATATATATGCTATGCAAAATGCCATATGCTAAGGAATTGCTATAAGTCAAAATAGGTATCCAATTTTTTTTTGACACAGAAACCATAACTTTTTATAAGATGCAAATTTCAGAGCTTATAGAACCTCTACACAAAATTTGTGTTACATGGTTTAAGGAATACTATCCATGTTGTAGATATTGTTGACAAGTTTATGTTTTTCTCTTGTGATAAATGCAAGCATATTGACAGAGTAATCTAAAAAAAGCCTAGTTTTTCCATTAACTAAGTTTGAATCTTTCTGCTTAGTAGTTACTACTGTAGTCTATTGCACCACACATACACCTAGCGTAATAACGAGTCATGACTAGAGTCAATTCTTGGTTGTTACTGCTATAGTCTATTGCACCACACATACACCTAGGGTTATAACTAGTCATGACGAGTCACTTCTTGGTTGTTACTACTGCAGTTTATGCACCACACTTACACCTAACATTATAATGAGTCATGACTAGAGTCACTTCTTGGTTGTTACTACTGCAGTTTATGCACCACACTTACACCTAACATTATGAGTCATGACTAGAGTCACTTCTTGGTGGTTACTATTGCAGTTTATGCACCACACTTACACCTAACATTATAATGAGTCATGACTAGAGTCACTTCTTGGT
>KN886424.1:65074-75400 GCA_000934455.1 Apostichopus parvimensis
GATAAAATGTAAAACCAGATAAAAATTAGCCTGTTTGAAAAAAATCATGACATAAAACTATGTAGTTAACATAATGTGAGCAATTTTTTTTGTATTTTCCGGAAACCGGGCTTCAAAATCATCAGATCTAGTATTAGGTTGAGGGCTGATGGATTGTAGGGGGGTAGACACTGGAGATGGGGGTAATTTTGGCTGTGGGTGGGCAACCTTCACTTAGCTACAAAATCTGTGACAATTTATACATAAAACACCAAGAAGTCCTTAATTAGAGAACTAAAAAAGAGTAAATTACATCCAAATTCTACCACAACAAAAACTTGTCTGAATATCAACCTCAATGGAAAAAACAGATTCTTAAAAGCAGTTTTGGCACAATCAAACTCTGTCTCCCATTCCATAACCCCCACCCCACCCCTAACCTTCATCCAAATTCTTTCCCACCACCAAGCTATAGTTTACAAGCCAATATAACTTTTGTAAGTTCTTCCATTAATTTTTCATTATTTGTAATATATAAAAGATATTTCTTTCTATAGCTCACCTAAAATGGTTACCAGAGCAATCATTGCGATTCCAATGTGGCCGGTGAACACAACCACAGATACGACGCAAACTATCAGAGAAAACACCAGACCATAGATGGCGCTAGTCACTCCAACGATCTCCATGAAGACCTGTTGCCAGTAGTCGCAAGTCTGAAAGACAGTGTCCAAGCCAACTCTCTCTTCTGAAGTGAGGTTAGCCGACATATCCTGAATGACCCTGTCCCAGGCTGTGAAATCTTGATACGCATCGAAGGACGACTTACCTTCAAAGATGTTCTACGATCGAATAAGGAAAGAAAGATTTATCGTTTGCAAAAATTTGCTCCTCATAATTCATGATTTGAACGACATAGAAGAAAGTAGAAATTAACTGATCATGAAGAAAATATGTATCCATATAGATGAAAATGGTTGAATTATGGATAATGGAAAAGCTATCTATGTGCATTCTTTTCATTTTTAGTTGTGTTTAGGATTAGTTTATTTGAAAAGGGGGTGTGCAATAAATCTTTAAGGACAATCTACGACCCAGGGACGGATCCGTTCATTTTGAAAGGAGGGGGGGGGGGCTTGAGGTGGTTGAGATGTAAAAGATGCATTCTGGGGAATATTTAGGTTTTAATTCAATTAAAGTCTACAACCAAGGTTGTGATAATTACTTTTATTATTTTTGTATGTGTAATTAATTCAATATCCTTCAAGTTTATGGCATATACACAGGCAAAATACAATGCATATCACAATTCATCACCATATCAAGACAAAAATTAGTGCCAATTCTTTAATAAAACCCTCCACTACATATCAAGACAAAAATTAGTGCCAATTCTTCAATAAACCCCCAAAAACATATCAAGACGAAAATTAGTGCCAATTCTTTAATAAAACCCCCAACAACATATCACAACGAAAATTTGTGCTAATTCTTTAATAAAACCCCCAACAACATATCAAGTCGAAAATCAGTGCCAATTCTTTAATAAAACCCTCAACAACATATCAAGACAAAAATTAGTGTCAATTCTTTAATAAAACCCTCAACAACATATCAATATGAAAATTAGTGCCAATTCTTTAATTAAACCCCCAACAACATATCAAGACAAAAATTAGTGCCAATTCTTTAATAAAACCCCCAAAAACATATTTAGACGAAAATTAGTGCCAATTCTTTAATAAAACTCGCAACAACATATCAAGACAGAAATTAGTGCCAATTTTTTAATAAACCTTAAACAACATATCAAGACGAAAATAAGTGCCAATTCTTTAATAAAACCCACCACAAAATATCAAGACAAAATTAGTGCCAATTCTTTAATAAAACCCTCAACAACATATCAAGACAAAAATTACTGCCAATTCTTTAATAAAACCCTAAACAACATATCAAGACAAAAATTAGTGCCAAATCTTTAATTAAACCCTAAACAACATATCAAGAAGAAAATTAGTGCCAATTCTTTAATAAAACCCCCAACAACATATCAAGACGAAAATTAGTGCCAATTCTTTAATAAAACCCCCAACAACATATCAAGGCAAAAATTAGTGCCAATTCTTTAATAAAACCCCCAACAACATATCAAGACGAAAATTAGTGCCAATTCTTTAATAAAACCCTCCCCAACATATCAAGACGAAAATTCTTAAGTAAACAGTATAATTACCGATTCAAATGCCATTGTAAACCAAAGGACTCTACTATCGTGCAATCTGGCTCTACTTCGAGCCTTCTGATCCTTGACATAGTTGGGTTTTGGGAGGTTCTGACATTCGGTAACTGTCTCTGCCAAAACTTCTAGATACGGTTCCAGAGCTGCAGATTTAAAACAAGAGTGGGAAAAAGAAACATATGTTAGGTCAACATATAGTCTCAACACAGGATATGTACGGAGATGGGTGTGGGAGGGGAAAAATATGCAGTGCTAACATTGATCACAAAATTGTTATCTTTAGGAGTCTAGGTTAGTATTAATGCAAGGGACAAACAGATTCCTGGAAACTCTTCATTTTCTATCAACAAAATTATTCTTTTCCTGCCTTATTTATTCAATTATATGTAAAAATTGGTATGCAAAATTTCATCCCTTGTGAATTATCCCCCTTCCTTTGAATTTTACTGCCTGATTTTGGGCCACCTTGTCGTTGCAGTTGCTTTTGTGACCGTCATTAGTACCATGAAAATTTTGTGGGAAATGTTAAGTAAACAAAGTGTATATATACTGTAGTGCAATTATATTTATCCAGTCCCACACATTTATCGACAACTTGCTGAGTACAAAGAATCATCAGTACGAATCATTCAAGTATCTTGAACCACCACACCATGTGGTATGGTACCACCCCCCCCCAACCCCCACCCTCAACAACATTCAGAGCAAAATTGTTTGCTGGTATAGTTTCTACACTTTTGAACCATAAAACTGATATGACCCTAGTCATCCCCCTCCCATCCCCTCCCACCCCCTCCTCCCTCCATCCCTTCCTCCCTCCGCCCCCTCCCCCTCTTCACCCCCTTCCCCCATCTCAAGCTCTTTATTAGGTACCTGAGTATATCAAAAATTAACAAAAAAAAGAGAATTTAGAGATTTACATCTTGGAAAGCATTCTGCACCACCTGGCTTCACCAAATCCACTCGATTGGCTAGATGGTGGCAAATTTTACACAGCGCCCTCAGTGTGTCTGTTCTCATCACATCGAAGTCTTTGTTATAATAAACTGTTCCCTATGAGGATATAAACATTAATTTGTTATTCATACGTAAGATACGAGATGAATATTTACTTGTAATTCATGCATGTCACTGACTGGGTGTGGTTTAATACTTGACCTGTCAATATGGCTCTCCAGTGTTTCTTATTTTTATTTTTGTCTTTTTTGTCTTGTTTTTTGCAGAGGGCATGCTGGGAAAATGTCCATTAGCTATAGGTTGCATCCAAAAACCATAGTTTGTACTGAACGGCAGGTTTTGCCAGTTGGTTAGCTGAGTGATCAGTCCCATCTTTTCGCACCTTAGTTGAGCTGCCTATATCCGTCTATTATGCTACTCATCACACAGCTAGTAGCCAAATCACTATCAGATCAAGGCAGATATGGCAAGGTGTGAACAAATCAATTCTTCCAAACATACTAATCCCAGTCTGTTTGCAAGAGAGATAAAGTTTCAGTAAATTGAGGTCAAGAGAGCTGAAAAATGCAACCTATGGTTTATGGACTAATTCTTGTCCTAACTGACCTGATCTACAATGATTTTGTACAGATCTCTGACACAAAGAAACAGGATTATATGAAAGCGCTCAAAAGCATAGGAACATACCAAAGGAACTTGCATACAGACGTGCTAGGTACATAACTTTTCGAGGTACCAATCGTGCAGTTTGGCCGAACAAAATAATGCTTTAGAAAACACAAGTCAAGGCAGATCTTAAAACAAATTGTTTAACTTTAAAAGAAACTTAAAAAATATCTTTCAAAAGATCTCTCCTTAAATAATTAAGAACGAAATTAATAACAAGTAATAGGCCTGCTGGTAACGATCCTCTCATACGGTACGTATATGAATCCCAGTCAGAGAGCGCCAGCTAATCAAGATTTGCGGAAACACGTGGGACCAATAATGACAGCGCCCTCTATTGATGTTGGGTATCATTGGAGAGCATCATTGACCAAGAGTCATAGAATAATATTTAAAGGAGATACACACCCTACAGAGGTAAATAATGCATTTTGCCAAACATTAATTTGAATTGTGAAGTCATTGCAGATATGCATACTGAAATTAGTTTTGTTTCTCCTCATGCACACTCGGCATCCAAGTCCAATATTCTAACTTTTTTACTCTTTCACGACGAAACACATTGGAATATCAATTTAATACGACAAAATTCAAAGGTAACATTCGAGTCATATCCAAACGGATTTCAAATCGATGCGGTGGAAAAATAAGGAAGGATAACAAAAGCTTTATTCATTGATATATCTGCCACCTATGGCCTTGACTAAACCTCGCGAGTAAACTATACCTACCTTAGAATCACTTAGGATTGTATGATGGGACACGGCCCCTCTGTCCAGTCGACTCAGGCCAAACACAACGTAGACCGTCGCGGTGTTCCGTAAGATTGGCTTCGCGGCTGGAGGCCGGCAGCTGTGCTTCTCGCAGGGGTCATAACCCTCTTGAGGTGAATTCTTGTTGGGTTGGCTGCTTCTCGATGGGTGGAGAGTCTCCAGTGGTATCTTTGTCGACTTTGGCAAAGAAGGTTCTCTTGTCTCTGATAAAAACAAACAAAAAAATTAGGAATAATTCATATCTCAGAGTTATATGACTGATTTGGTGAAACGCTACACGCCAGCTAGGGCATTATGGTCCCAAAGTCATCTTTCTCTAGTCATTCCTCATACTAACAAAGTCACATATGGAGATTGTTCATACAGTGCAGCAGGTCCTAAACTCTGGAATTCTCTTCCTCATCACTTGAGAAATATCACATCTATTGATACTTTTAAGAAGCATTTGAAAACTTATCTTTTTAGGCTTGAGTATGGGCAATAATCTTATTCATTGTTTTATTCACATTACTGTGCCCATTTTTATGTTCTTTATTGTGGTTTATAACCCTGTCTTATATCATTTTTTTTTACTTTTACCACTGTTGTTATTACTTTTAGGTTTCTTACGTTTGGTAATTTTATATTCCAGGTTTTGGTTCTTTTGTAAAGTGCTCTTTAGCATGTTTTATTTCATGATAACAGCACTTTAATATTTGGTATTTATTATTTATTTATAATAATTTGGCTTCAAGATCAGATTATTTCCAAAATGTTTAAAGCATGCCACATAGTCAGTCAACCCACTTACTGGTAGCTATATGTGTGAAACATCCTGGGTTGCCCTATAGCTGGAGGTCATGCAGCTTTCATTGAAGAAAATAGTCCAACACAGTGCACCAATTTTCGAATACCTCAAATAATTCTCTACATAGTCCAAAATAAGTGACTTCAGGTGCAAATTTACTTCTCAAATGCAAACTCTGAAAATACAGCAAGAATTTTTTTTTTATAAGTGTTACAAAAAAAATGTCAGTTTTCAGATCAAGTCTGTCGTTGCTCACAATACTGCACAACTGCACAGAGTGTTCTATGTGTAGGACCATGTACATGTTTCTTGTACATGAAAATAGCCAGGACCTGAGGCGGGGCTACATTTACCATTGGGCCATATGGGTCTGGATCCAGGGTGCCCAATAGAAGGGGCCCTAATGTTTAACTACAAAAAAAGGGAAAGGGGACATGGCCTATTAGATTCATTTCACTAAATATATCTTTAGATAAAAACAAGACTGGATTTGGTAAATAGGAATTCCAGCTCTGGCTGCAATATAACATTCAAGAGTGTTGAATTTGCAGATAAGTTTTCAAATAGACAATTACATTTTACAGTGATGCTTTGCTTTGGAGGATTTGTAGTTCAATGCTTGTCACAGTTTGAGCATCGGTGACCATTAAATGACTTTAAAGCATATTTGGTGGCAATACTGAAAAGACTTTTTGCATCCTCAATTAAGTACTGTAGTATTCAGGGACATAACCACAAAATGTGTAGTGTATTAAATATCATTTAAACCACCCTCCCCCCAACCCCCTCCCTCCCTCCACTCTTCCTTCCACTTGCCCTTTCCCCTCACCCCATAAAAAGAAAAACAATGAACAACAGCCAAAAGTGGCAGTCAATATAGCAGTTAGTGTATTAGGAAACATCGATAAAACGAAAGGCATGCACACACATAAAGCAAGGTCAAAAACATATATATATATATATTTTTTAAGTTTGTTATTATGATCATATGTATACAACTATCATTTGGTGCCAGAATGGGACCTCCCACCCAGCCCCCCACCTCTCCCTCCCCCATCCTGAAAGCTGTAGGTCATCTATTAGTAATGGACTTTAAACTTTCATACAATATATTTTACAAGTTTGGTAAAGAAACATATACTTACTGTCACATGCTCTTCTGTATACAAGCCTAAGATTAACCTCGCTGAGGCAGCTTTCGTGTTTCAAGGAGCACTCGTTGACATGGGTGACCCCAAGGTTATCACAGACTGGATCCAGCCGTTCCGAACATGAGAAATCACAGGAACAGATGGGACCAACCTCTGGCTCCTCCCTGCAGACGGCATGGTTCCTGCAATACGTAGCGGCGCATGAAGGCTCTGTTTGAAGCAGAAATGAAAACGTCCATTTTTAAGTAAAACAACTGAGGATACTTTTGTATTATAAATTTGTTGTTTGCATGATTCTGTCATCACAAACAATGTGCCTTGTTTTCTTAACCTTCCTTGGACTGGCACCTATTTAAATATGTAATTTTGTCTGAAATACATACTTTTTTATACAACTTTAGCTATAGCTAATTTGCAAACACATGCAGCAGTAAACAAGCTGTGATATTATTGGTGAACAATGCACATGTGACGTGGTTGAAATTCCAACACCTTCTATCTGAAACTCACTGATTTACATTTTAATATTTGTGTATATCTTACTTTCAGTTGAAATCGTTGGTACTTTCTGATGTCTGTTATCCGTCCGTGGACGCCTTGTGGTCACAGAAGACGTTTCAGGTATATGAAGAATGGACTTGGTAGTTGCTTGGTGTTTAGATGTCGTAGGTTTGGGCTTGGGTGCAGGCAGGGGAGGCTCTGTGAACTGAACTACAGGGTTTGTCACTACCTGGGGTGGTTGGTAATATCCAGAACAGGATTTGCAGGAAATATCTTGAGCACTTAAGTTGTAGGCTAGATCTAACAGCCTTTGAAGGTTAGTATCTTCTTGGAACAGAGCTGGCGGACGAGTTGCAGGCTGGATTTGTGAGACGAGGCCTGCCGTGATGACTACTACGATGACATAACAAGCTGGAAAAATGGAAGCAAAATGATTAGTGATCAATGATGAAGGATTGAATCTACCAAATTAAATGAATAGTTCAGAGGATTTTCATACTAATGACAGTTAATCAAAAAATGTAAAACATCATTTCACCAAAAGCATACATATATGATTTACAGGTTGAGAGAAAATGACTTGTACCACAAGCCCCCCAAGAAATGTTAACAGAACAAATGTTGTTAACCTCTGTGCAAAAGTGACCAAAATATATGATAAACAAAAACAAAATCATTAACAGCTCAATGAGCCAGTTCTGAGTTATACCATGGAGGGATGTGGCGCAATATATCAGCTTTAAATTGGCAACATGTATGAAACTTTCAGTCAGACATTTATGTGAGGCCGACACTCTATGCAGTGATGAATTTACTCTAACGTAAATGTATACTACTGTAAATCTATCACAGCCTGATGATGCATCTAAGGTAATTATCAGCCGATAATTTACATGATATCACTCTGCATGGCACTCAAAATTGGAAAGTTTTGAAGGAAGAATTGAACTATCAATTGACGATATTCGACTAGTGTCAAAGGCTGGCAAGACAAAGCAGTTTTCGCAAATATCTGTCTCAAACTGTCTCAACCTATTGACAGTCTGGGATACGTAAAGGTCCCAGGACACAACAGTATTTGAGCTGATTACATACCACATGCAATCAACAACATAAATTTATTCCAAATACTCAGTTGGTCATTAGCAAACATGCTACCTGGGGCACAGGAGGCTCGTTTGAAAACATATATTAGCTTATCCAAAACCAAGTTAAAAATGTTCTGATGTCATTCGTGCTACTGTTGCCAGATGCATTCACAAAAAAATCACCAATTTTTGAAAGATTAAAATCGTCGCACTAAAGAATGCTATGAGAATCTGTTTCTGACCTATCGATGCAGAAAATTTTCAGCAATTTAGTTAAGCAATCAACTTCAGCCAACAGAATATCCCTGTAGACAGACATTTTGTTTTACTTCTTTGCTACCTGTCAAAATGTTAAAAAATGAAACTTTAATGTTTATAAGGAATCTTATTAACTCAACAATACTGTCCCAGTACAAGCCAGAAAAACTAAAAAAGATGATAGCTTTATTTTCTTCTACATTTATGAACATTATATTTTTGTCATTTATTTTATTTTAGTTTTGTTTGTGCCATTTATCTATTTTATTTATTTATTAGTTTTCTAGGTGCTGTCCACAAATTAATATCACTTTGGATATTCTCTTACTTACTGAAAACTAAGTTTGGACAGGACAGTAATGGACAGGATACACAATTAAAGTTGATATTTCTATATCTTCCTTTCAAATCAGCATAAGGTTTTAATCCCAATGCAAAATCAGAGATTTGATATAATGGCAATTGGTATAATACAGAGGACACTATAACAGTCAACTCAGGGCCACAGTTGTTGTTTTGGGGGATGGGTGGATGAATGTAAGCTATGCTGTTTGCAACCAAAAATCTATGGAACGCGAAAAGGACCACAACATATGATGATGTTAATGATGATCTAATTTTATACGATCATGTACTGAAAACTTACGATCATGTACTAGAAATACATGATCATGTACTAAAATTTTACGATCATGTACCAAACATATACGATCATGTACTAAAAGTATACGATCATGTTCTAAACATATACGATCATGTACTGCAAACGTACGATGTACATCAAAACAAATACGATCATGTACTAATAATGTGATGTTCAAAAAAGTGGCGTCTGCATACGCGTATGTATATTCATATGTGGCGTCTGCATACGCGTATGAATATTCAGTTTCAACTCATTTAAAACTATTAGGGGCGGGGCTTCGGTATCAACTTTGATATTCCTAGGGGTACGGTACTTTGTAATCAACGGGTAGCATACTATACTATTAATTTGAAGTGAGTAATAATCACTGAGGATTGGCTGTAATAATAGCTATGTGTATGAATATTTAGCTGACCGCGAAAATTGTTTCGGCATTTGCACAAAAGAATTTCATGGCCCAGGTCACTTAATTCTCTATTAAGGTCCATTGGTACCAACTGTGCCATATTCATCAGTTACACTGACCAGTAAGGCATATTTCTAGCAGATTCTGAGTGAGACTGAGAGAATAGGGCTTAATAATAATTAAAACTATGTAGCCTAGGCATAAGGCTGTAGTTTAGTCTTTAAGTTTTATTGTACTTTGCAGCCTAGTAGGCCTAGGCCTAAGTTAGTAACTAGTTTACTAGGAGGCCAAATTACCAGCCTGGGCCTATACAGTGTACTACTGTATAGCCTTGCCCTTGGCTAGGCCTCTAGTAGCCTTGTTTTATGTAAGATTAACTGTTAGTGTTATGGTAGGCCAGCTTTAGCAATACTAACTGGGCCTAGCTTAGTACTACTACTAGTAGGCCTATTATTGGTAATTTTTTTTGTTTTGTTTTTTTAATTCCAAAGTAACATAGCCTTTGCATTTGCCTATATCACATCACATCAGATTCAATGTTGTTGGTCATTGGCCATTTCATCGCTCAAATAAAACTATAGTTCATCAAATGCCAAAAATGTCCTAATTGGTATAAATGCCTCTGCAGTTGTAACATAAACAAGAACAATTGACGACATGCAGATTGCTATACTACTACTAGTAACTAGTACTAACTTGTTAGTTAAGTAAACTCTGTACTGTACATAGGCATTGCCTTAGGCCTTAAAGTTATGCGCCCTATGCTAGTTATGATATGCTCACCAGTTACAACTGAAGTAACATCCTTCTTCCTAATTCCCAAGGATAACCTAATGCGTTTCAAAGTTGTTACGCTTATATCGAGCATATCT
>KN886424.1:104827-115127 GCA_000934455.1 Apostichopus parvimensis
TGTCCGGGGGGATTTTGTCAGGGGGGATTTTGTCCTGACACCAGGGTGCACAGTATAGTTGATCTTATTAATACAGTGAAAAGCAGTGTGATGTGACAAGCAATAAATTCACGACACAGGCTGTCCTGAAATGACCATTGACCTCAACAACAGGCCTCTTTTACTAAATGTGATAGATACATCAACATACTAAATATGACATCTGTCCTTGTTGAAATATTGTGCAAAAGATGGTTTACACATTTTGACCTCTGGTGAACTCAAACGACCATTCACCTCCGCCCACAACATTAGGCTTCTTGTATTCAATGTGGTACAATAACATACCAAATATTCGATTTGTCCAGCTTCCCTTGAGATATTATGTTTAGGAAGGTGTGATAGTGTGGAGAGACAGGTCAGAGGGGAGCGAAGTTAGGTTTGGTATTTGTTGACTTCAAATGACCTTTGACCTCCACCAAAAAACAATAAGCTTTTTTTACTTAATGTAAAAATTTCTACACATCAAATGTGTGGTCTGCCCTAAGCTTATATATATAAAATTGGGCCAACCATCCTTTCTTGAGGTAAGGTGTTTACAAGCTGGGAGTCACAAACATACACACACCCACATACGCTATTATGAATGCAAAGGTTACGATTATCATTGAAACCCAAAAATGTCTCTTTGAATGGGATTTGCTCATAATAGTTATTATGGGACTGCCCCTTTAAAATATATGAAAATTGTTGAAAGGAGATCAGCAGGGGTCGCTTTGAATTGGTGATTTTATTTTCCTTGCCAAAATGGAGAACAAGGGGGGGGGGGATTTTCCTCCTTTTGTCTTAAGCTCTTAGTATTATGGGAACCTTTCTTGAGAAAGGAAAGTGGTGTCCGAGTTCTCTCAATAAAAACATTGAAACTCTAAACTGATTTTCTTTCACTTTTGATTGGTTGGCATTTTCAAGCCTGGTAAAGCCTTCACTTTGGGATGGTGGTTGGGCATTAAGAAGTTGGTTTCTTACCCAGGGAACTTATTATTCATGAACTTAATTCATTCAATGCATTTTACCATCTTCCTGTTTGTTAACTTGTGGTAACAGGAGTAAGCGGCTAGTGAATTGAACATCTGTAAGCAGTTAATTTTTGTGTGTATTTTCTTCAACTTTAATAGTCCTTTACTCACTTTGTACTGTCTTTTGCATTTTCCTTTCTTTTTCATATATCTAAGTTTTTTTTTTTGGTTTCCCTAGTCTGAGTTTCTTGGGGCTAGTTTCACTTTTGTTATAAATGCCCTCACTACATCACGGCAATTCATTCTGAGCAAATGGTCGGATCTAGTTAACTACTGATATGCAAAGAATTGTTCAATTTTACTCCACCTCCCCCCCCAAAAAAAAAAAATTTACACAAGAAAAGACAAAATAATTCTGTCACTGACGATAATTTATTACACACTTACGTCTTTTGTCCTAGAAATTATTAATTGTTACGTGTCAGACACAAGTTGAACAAGAAAGTACAACTGCATTGAGAAATTCACTTTCTACACCAGTGAGATGAAACAATATTTCTTGAAGCTGTTATAATCTAAATTAAAAAGAAGTAATACCAGCAAAGAAATTTCACTTTTATCTGTGTCCATGAACATATGGGACTACACATGGTTGTCAAACCTTCACTTTGAATAATCTCATGACGTACAAACAAAACTTTCACAAGATTGAATCACTAAGTTTATTGACCTTACACCACAGCTAGGGTTCCCTCTGTTATTGGATGCCAGAGATTACTTCAGGCATATGACTTAACATTGATCTAAATAACCTACATGGACTGTACAAACTGACTAACAACTGTCGTCAGAAGCAAGTTTCATGACTTTTGCAACTGTTTGCCCAATAAATATCACCAATTTCCCTGACTCGGTTTACTTAAGGCTTCGGCACAATAAGTTTACTGCAGTTACAACTACTCTTTGACTTGTTTCCCCCCTCCCTCTTCATAGAGCTCCCAATGTCCCCCTGCCCCCTTCCCAGACCTCCCAATGACCCCCTCCCCCTTCCCAGAGCTCGTAATGGCCCCTTCCCAGAGCTCCCAATGTCCCCTGCCCCCTTCCCAGAGCTCTCAATGGCCCCCCTCACCCTTCCCAAAGCCCCCAATGGCTTGACTGACAATGTTTGTAAAATCGCTCCACATCCCAGTTGGGTTTACTTCTTTCGATTCAGGAAATCCATTTGCAGTTGCTCCAAAAAGAAACCTTAACGATGAAGTTGATTCAAATATCAGATACTGTGGAAACTACAGACAATATACAAAGCCATAGGGTTCTTCCTTTTGAAGGAGATATTGTTTTCAAGCTGGTGACAATTCAACTGGTGTGCTGTGAAATACCATACGGCATATCTTTTTTCTTACTCCAATGGTGCTCCTAGTAACGAAGGTTTTGACTTAACTCTCGTTGTCCAGGTGAACTGTCCACATAATGAGGCGAACAGCATCTCGATCCACGACATCTCCATCCAGGAAGAAATACGGAAAGGCTTAATTGTTCCTACGACCACTTTGAAAAATTTGTTACCCTTCGTAATATCGTGGCAATTCATTTCCGAGGATGGTTTTCCTTTCCACACCATCCTTAGTGATGGCTGCTAAACGAATTACACCTCCGCTGGAACCATCTCGCATCATGGCTAGAGCAATACCTAGATAGGCAAGATATTAAATTAAAAGAAAGTTCATCTGGGGATCACCTCTTGAACTGGAAAGTTGTTTAGATTTAAATAATTCTAAATTGCCAAGAAAAATTGACGAATGATGCTCTAAGCCATTGCATATCTCAATATAATAAAAGCAGAAAGTATTCCAAAATTTCACCAAAAGTATCAAACAGCAGTTGTACAGTACTTGAAACTGCACTTTATTTCACCATTTTTACCATTCTTTTAAGTGGTCCTGTTGTGTCACCTATCTGATCATCGTTTCCGCTAGGTCAGAGTGGACTTTTAATCTGTGAGATTGTCATCATGACAGATGACAATGAAGTTAATGAAAAGTGCACTTTCGAAAGAAACGTTACCAGTTTACCACTTAGCTTTTTCCTACCACACAGAACCATGGCTAGCCTAATTTGAAAGATAAGAATCTGGGCTCATGTTGTCCTTGCTAACCATCAATTAATGAGGCTTATTACCAGCTTTATTTCACCTAGTCTCAGTGGGGGGAGAGGGGGGGGGGGAGTTGGATAGAGGTGAGGAATGATGTGAGAAGTGTTGCAGAACTTTGTAACCTGGAGTGAAACTGGTTTGAGGCAGAATACTCTATGAATGACAACCAGTAACTTTGATAAATTTACAAGAAAGGAAATGTCAGAACAAGGCTTATACCAATGCATATGTGCAATAAACTTGGACATGACCTTTTAACTATTCCCCTTGGGCAATAAAAGGAGCACTTACCTTTGGAGACAAAGTTATAACATTCTTCTTTGGTCATGTTATCCTTGTAAGTTGCATCCACATAGGCATACATGTAAGTACTGCCTGAACCCCCCAAGGCCACACCCTGTTGGACTATCATCCCACCTAGAGGCACGGAAAAGACCTGGAAAAAAAGAAAAGGACAGAAATGATAAGAGCAAACAAGAGCATTATAAATCTTTCTTGAATATTGAAAGAATGGACAGAGAAACGACTGAATAAAAAAACTATCATCTCCGCAGACCAGCGGTGCCCGTTGCGTGAAACTGCGTAGTCATTTCATCAAATCAGCCTCTGCCCTCTTCACCTATTTTGTTTACCCTGAAGTGGGAAGGCTGTGCTTCCTCTTATAGACTTCTTATTCGGTGCTACTTCTTTCGGACAATTGCCATGTGACCGGGTCAAGTCGTCTAACCCCTCGATTACCTACTAGTGCATTTTTGTTTCATAGCGTCGAAACATTTCAAGCTGCAGTTACTAATGCAATTATGCAAACATAAGTTTACAACATTTGATCCAACTTTCTGTATAAATCATGCATTAATAGTATTTTAGCCTTGAGTCTACTGTTGATATTGAAAAGAAACCAAGTCTGTACTTCTATAGTTGTGTTGCAGAAGACACTAGGCTACCAAAGAGGGTAAACCAGTTTCTTTCATTAACTGAATTCACTACACCTTTGCTATTCAAGACATCTCTAACTGGGTATATACTGTACCTGGCCTCCTTTCTTTTCGTCCCAACCAGCTACAATTATTCCTGCCATTAGACTGTCTCGATATTTGTAGCACATTTCACGGAAAAGGTTGGCTGCGGTGTGAACCAAGGGTTTCTGTTGCATCTGAATGCTGAAAGAGTGAAAGAAGTTCATGTAATTTTGAGATGATGAAACCCACCAAAAGAGTAATTGCACCAAATGCAAATGGTGAAGATGAACTTAAGAAGTGCAATCTTCACAAACAGTAACTGAGAATAATTAACATAGCATCAAAATGCTATTCAAAATGGCCATACAAGTACAAAGATGTATAAAGTATTTGCACTTTAGTTGTACTGCTAATAAAGTGTGTGTGAACCTTGAAAGTTCTAAATATTCAAAGTACAGATTTTGTAAACTTTCAAGTTTTTTTTTCTGACAAACCATTATTATTCCATCAAAGCCCACCAGAACCACTGATTTGTTAAGAGCTTGTGATGGAGAACCTTATGGCAAAAAGTAAAAAGACACTACTTATGTTTGTGACAATCAAACTTTAATATATGATAGTCTGTGCAAAACAGTGACTGCGAGAATTCCTGACTGACTCGTATTATGCAATAATCTGCCCGATTCTAATAATCGCTTGAACACCAATATATATATGTACATGTATATATGTCCAATGCATTGTATCTTTCATAAAGAAGTTTGAAATGATGCATTAAACAATGGAGGCATATATCATTGCAACAGCAGTTCAACCTTGTTTTGTAAATTGTTAAACACATGCTGGCAAGCAGAGAATAATTAAGCGGTAAAATTTTGTGTAGCATTTTTTAAGGCTATGAATTTTGTCTATTATATAAGATTATGGTTCCTGAGAAAGAAAAAAAAAGCTATAAATCTTTGGACTTCTATGGCAACTTGACCGTTATTGCACTTTGCGGTGCGATGTCTACTGGATAAATAATCATTGGCAAGCATGTTGGTCATCAAAATTGATTTCATTCTACCCTTTCTTCATTCACTTTTACACATACAAGAAAAAAAATGATGTGACTACACAAGTTGGTCAATTTAGGCAGTCAGCGAGAAAGTTACTACTTACGAGTGGAACTCTAGTTGGAAAGACACAACATCTGCTATGGCTTGTGTGTCTGCAGCTGAGCCTGATCTACAACAGTATATATTATCATGTATTTTGGTGAGTTTGTCAGTCACCCTATTAGCTATGTAGGCTCCTGTTGTTGTCCTGGAGTCTGCTCCGATGACCACTCCCCCGTCAAATTCCACAGCCATGATGGTTGTCTGATTGAGGTAGTGATAATGAGATTATGCTCACACATTACACATCAATAATGACAATAGTGATAAATGTTCATATTTTATTAATGTTAGTTATGTTGCAGAGCTACAACCACCTACAACCCAAACCAAACGATGCTCAGTGATACTGGTTACTAGGTATTGGAGAGTCAATCACACTAGGTCTAAACAAAGTTGTAAAGAATAACTCTAATCCAACAGTTGCACATACGGTAGAAAAACATTCTCAAAAGTGATTTGGCAATCTGGCTAATTGTCAATAGGCAAATACTATCGTTCATATTAATTAACAGTAATTACACCTTTCTGATTGGACAATTTTTACTTCAAATTTGGTACCAGTGTTTCCCAAATCAGGTTTCCCAAAAAGGAGGAGGAAGCCCTCAACTTAGAGTAGACCTTTCCTTAGACTGCAACAACATGCCCTCCTTTTTTCCAATTTTATGTTAAATATGGACTGGATGAATAGTATTGCTGAATTTTGAATCCTGTAATTGTAAAGTTATTAAAAATACTAAAATAACTACAGTAGTTAACTGAAGTATATATTTTACTGTGTATGTTTTCAATTTTGAGATGTAATTGTGATCAATGAAAATAGCATGAACAGAGACATGACACAATTGACTTGCACAGGGCGTAGCCTGCTGTTCGGCACTACATTTCTACTTTTCAACAGGTGTCTCTCGCATGCAAGACTAGGGCACAATAGTTCTTATAACCTCCGTGATGTTGCCTTGACGTAAAAAGTTTGAGATTCAGCCTAATGTTATGTTCGGACTATGCGTATTAGTCCTTTACTAACCTTCGAGTATAGCAATGACAATGCACAACGGACTAAAGGCTAGAGGAATGCTACGGACATTATTTTACAAACTAACTATTGGATCGTCGAAATCAAATGCGTTGTCAAATTACTTAGAAACTATAAGACAAATGATTTCTGTTTACCCCGGTAGATTCTTCATGCTTTAGCCACTCAGGTAATTGAGAATTGGATTCGCAAGTCCAAGGAGAAGTTGAGTTCTTAATTGTCATGGGCAGCGCCATTTTGAATAATGAATAATCATATCCAGATGCACTCTGGGTAATCTGAAACTATGGCGTCCGAAGGTAAGCTAAAGTAAAATGCGTCGACATATTTATTACGTTTACTGGAGCAATACTCCATTATTTAGAGTAAAAATATCAGTTAACATGGATTTATTATACAAAGGTTACGATGAGCTTATTATCAAAATAATATTATTTTGAGAAGTTTGAACGAGGGGCACAGAAATTATAGGCTCGTCCGAAGCGTAATGAAAGTGGTTAGGCTAAGGTGGTTATCGCATAACAGCAACTGTATATGCCTATGATTGCTATCCTAACGTACTAGTCGTACCAACATTTGTTGTCTTCATTAAATGTAGTCGCACGATAGTTTGTCAGATTAAGAAAAAAATATTCCATTGGAACGTTATCTTTCGCCTAAAGTCTAGAATTTGACAAGAGTATGCTAAATTTAGGCCTGTTTTGCGTTTAATTTGTTTAATTTAAATTAGTTCCTTAGCCACCGAAATATATAAATATTCATAATGACGTCATGCAAAGTTTTCTACGTTTGGGTGCATGGCAGTACATTGTCACAGATCCAGAAAGCTTTGATAAAATCTACAGCAGATACCGGGCCAGGATGTTTGGTAGAAACTGACTTCCATTGAGCAATGTATGGCTGAAACATGGAAATGTGTAATACAGTATCAGTTTGTAGTCATAATATTGAAAATAGGCAAGTTAAATTAATTTGCATATTGTTTAAGAAATATTGCTTCTGAACTGATACAGACATTTTTTGACAAATATAAAAAGTATAGAAAAATGTTACAACTAAATACTACTTATCTGCACTTTATGTTATTGTGCTCAACCTTTTTGAAATCAACCCCACCCCATTGTTAAATATTGAAGGACATGCATCAAAGTGTAATATGCTCTTTCTTATTGCAAGTAACATAACATGCCACAGAGAAATGACACTTGATAAAGTCTGTTGCAACTAAAAGTTTTGTGTAAAATTTGTCAGAATATTCATGTGTTCACCTTACCAATTCAGCATCCTTTATGCCATTAAACTATGTCTCTTCTCTTCTGAAGTCTCTCATTGTTACACTTGAGCAGATCCTAATGCAATTGAAATTGTTAAATCTTCAGACCTATTGTGCCACAATTCTTCCCCAAATCTTTGTAATAATGCATAATTAGGCTTGACAAATTAGTAACGTGAATGTTACAAAATAAAGTCCCCGATCTTAATTTCCAATGTTTGAGAAAAAGTAATGAATTATTCAAACCTTCAGGGACATGTACATGAATATCATTTCTGTAAAGTTTTATTGATGAATGCTCTTACTTGAATAATCATTAAAAAGGTGTTATCTTCTCCATTCTCATTCAACTATGTGATGGGGATTGTCTTGAAGAACAACACTTAAAAATGGTAAGAAAAAGCTATTCTTAGGCTAGGGCAATAACGCCTTTATGAAACCGGGAGAAAGGGCCTTAGGCCTAGACCTATGCCGAGGCCTAACTTAGATCTAATGTTATGGCCTAAGTCTAACCTAGTGGAACCTAACATAAGACAAAGCTGTACGTTAGGATATAAGGATTGAGCCTGCACTATTTAACTTGGTATTTCATTTTGTTTTTCCAAGAAGATGCTGAAGCCCAAGTGAAAGTGTTTGCCAAGCAAGCAGTTGCAAAAGGGCATCGGTATGGCCCTTACAAAGGGAAACTTACCACAATGACAAAATGGGATGAAGCACTCCAAATGGGGTCCATTAAGGTATGTTTTATCAAGCAGGATGTCACAGCGGCCCTGCCAAGTGCCTCGGTTTGAGGGGTACCAATAATGGATTTCATTCCAAGGAACTGCACGTATATATGCCTCTAACATTAGCACATGTACAGTCTAACTGTTACAAATGTACTTTTTTTGGGTGTAGGCTAGATGCAAGGAGGGTAGTTTAAGTTGCTAGCACAACCTTGGGTTTAGACCTTATTTATGGACCTATGCCTACTTTATATGTCCCAAATATGCATCAGAGCTTACTTTGCAGTTATAGATCAGAGCATAGCTTCAATATTTTCAATTTATGTGATTTACCCAATTGTACACTTTTCCCCTCCTTTTAGTTACTTTCTTTCTTCTGTTTTTGGTTCCGATGCTTGGTATACATTGGAACCTATGCAGTCAAGTTGGCGTATGTATATATGTGTGTATGCGTGTATGTGTGTGTCTATGTGACGCCCTAGCTTGTAAACATGGTATCTCAAGAAGGAAATATGTGATTGATGTAATACTTGGTATATATTTTAGTCAGGGTCCGCAGATGAGTAGGTTTGGCTGCACTTGTATGTCCGATTTAGTTTATACTCGGTATGGTGATGTAACTATGTATATGTCCATTCAACGACAATTTTAATCTCATTAATATTCATGGTGGTTGAAGCTTAATGGGATATTGTCAAAACATGATATCTCAGCAACCACAATCCTCATACATATGAACTTGGATAATTCAATGTAAGTATATAGAAACAGTACATGTTCATGAGGTCATAAATTTGACCTCATTAATATTCATGCATTGCATCTGTTTTTACACTATGTCACTAGATAGACTTAATCAACTTGATAACCGATTCCTGGTACCTTCCTTTATATGTTGCTGCATAAGTCAATAGATAATCCATAGTTGATGTGCCCATGTACGTGTATATTTACATGTATGGCTTACCACACTATGAATAAGTTTGGGCATCGGAACCACTAAATAATTTTGTTTTCTGTTTTTTCTTGGCTTTTTTTTTCATTTTACTTTCTTTCTGTTTTGTGCATTTTGCTTTCGTTCTTTGCTTTTGAAGGCTCAAGTCAACTTTTCTTATAAACTAATACATGTGTTGTTTCCTATAAAAGTACATTAGCAGAGTCAGACTGTTTTGTTACTCTGGTACATTTGTTTTTACAGATTCCCTCTGGTAATACAGAAGTTCCAGGATACAGGTTTGACAGTAACGACTTCACAATTCCTATGTGGCTACGTTTCATCAAACCAGCTGTGACAGCTGATACACAAACCATCACCATTGTCCAAGTTGGTTACAATTTTTATTTTGAGGTGAGCAATCGGAGACACGATAGCCATTTCCTAGTTCTCCTCCAGCAATACTTTGCCAAATAATCTTAACTTTAGCAGTTAAAGTTGTAAGAGTTGTTTTTATGTCTCCTGTTCTGTCTAAAGTATTTCCATAATTTTCTCTTGTGGATGGAGGGGGGGAGGGGGAGGGGTGTACAAAGGAGTCACAAACACTGCCATTGTTTCGGTTATATGATAGAGACCTTGCCCTCATTCGGAGATATTCCAGTTTCAAGACGTTGCCGGGGGGATATCATTTAGTCAATCTGTGATGTCGTAGTACCGCTAGGATCTCATGAAACCTTTAACTGTCTCCTGGGTTTTCCGTTTCATATTTTCTAGGTACAATCTTTAACAGTGATGCTGAAGCTAATGGCAACACTGATACAATGTTAGTAACTGTGAATCGGTACAGGCAGCTTTCATTTTCTGTTACAAATTTGGTGGTTCGTAAAATTGCAGAAAAACAATACTGAACGTTGTATTGTACCCTCCACAGGTAACCAAAGATGTGTCTGTCGGAACAGAACATTTCATACTCGGACGGAAGATGGAAGACGTTGAAATCGGGCCAGACGGTAACCCTTTGGTGAAGAAACGTGGCCGGCCAAAGAAGCCAAAACTTACACCGGAACAG
>KN886425.1:2467-27843 GCA_000934455.1 Apostichopus parvimensis
CACACTCTTGTTGAGTTTCATATACCTTTGATTTTTGAAGAAAACAAAAAAATGTAAAAATGAAAATAAAATATAACTATATAAAGAAATGACCAAGAAAATGAAGGGAGGAACACATTTCATTTTTTTTAAAAATTTAACTAGAGAATATATATATAACAGGGTACACTCTGAGATGTACCATGCAAATTCGTGAGCACACACAATACTTTGAAAATTTGACTTTTTTGATGAAGCATAAGAAACCTATTAAATTGATGTAAACTAGCTAGCTGAAAGAACAAACATGATGGCTTGCCTTTTTTCTCAATTAGTACATTCAATCTAAGTTTTCAGATTTCTAACGATATCAGGAAATTTTAGTTGTTCCCTTTTCTGTGGACACCAATTTTTTACTATAACATTCAAAATTTGCTCAAATATGCAATAGTATGAAACGTACAAAATAATGGGATCGCAACAAAAATTTAATAGAATATACAACACCTTCTAGAGAATTCCTGCAGACGTAATGGGTCAGTCTATTTACCTAAATCAACAGGGATTCTTAGAAGCTTAAAACTGGCAAAATTGATAAAGTTCTGAAATTGAACAAATTTATAATACAAAATAGGGCTGAAACTTTCTTCTGGATGGGCATAGTCATCAGGCATGATTTTAAAGTCATGTGACTCATTGTTCCATTGTTATCACTAAATAGAGAACTCAGTGAAATTATAATGTTAGGTAGCCGCAATAAAACTTGACCTGTCTATGGTCACAAATTCTTTAACAAGGATCAAGGCTAGGCTAACCCTTGAAACGAACAGCAATCTACGGACGTTATCAGAATCCTAATATTTTTGTAAAGGCAACCAAATAGAGATTGGTGGTACCCTTAGATACAATGAAACCTACCATCATTGGGGGGGTCTTGTTATTACTGACTAGAGCAAAAACCAACCATTTGTTCCCATCTGAAATGGACATTCCAAATTGGCCAGCTAAATGCAGTACAAAGCTAACACTGCTATTTGAATACCAATTTGACAAGAAGTGTCAATTGCCATTAAGTAATGCTTGCTAACTTCTCCAACATGATTATGTGGCTATGTTGTGCCATGAAACTGCTTTTCCACAACAGCCATTATTGCTACATACTTTGGAAATGAACAAAAAAACCTTTGTTTTGTTCAAATAATTTCACTCATTAAATTCAAAATTCCATCAAATCTGAAATGGAATTGCTTAATTTGAAAGCAGCAAGATGCAAGTATTGGCCAGTTTCCAATTGTTTACAATTTAAGTTTCCTGTATATTTACTCAAATCTGGATTGCAATTGATCGACTGAAGAAAGCCTCCCCAAGTTTTTTTAATTCCATCAAGTAAACAGTTTACCTAGCCAATAAAACAATAATTCCGATCAATGTTAAAAGAAATTCTGTCACTCGGACAATTTTTCCAACTAAAGTATGAATCGCATTGTAAGTGGCAAATTGTAATTATTCACGACATTTCACTATCCATTTTCCTATGTTGAAACAACTCTCAGATTCTCATGATGAGGGACTTTATTATCAAATCATGAGAAATAATCAGAAATTTATTTATGATGCAAAACCAATACAACTTAGCTATTTTGATATTAGTAGCCCAATAATTTATCTTTACATGGAGATAAGAGATAATGTCTATTGATCAAAGCTCTAATATACTTAACACAGTAGCTTATTGCATAGTACATTAGATTCACTTTACATTATGTAGATGAACATCGCACTTTGGCTGTCTCAACAGATGAGGTCTGCTTTCGATGTAAGTTTATGCTGAGGTGGGAATACATTACCGAGGACCTGAGGTTTACACAAGAGTGACTCTTCCAGAATGATCAATTCTTAGCGGGCCATTCTTCTAATTCCAGTCGAAGAGCGTTTGCTCTTTCTCTCATCGCTGCTTCCGCTTTCTCCAACTTCAGCGCCTTGACCAGCTGTCTGTGATTGTCCGAGCTAATCAGCGATTGGTTGTTACTCTCTGCAAGATGACAGAGTGCGATAACTTAAAATCAGAAAAAAAAAGACAATATTTCTCCTAAAGAGAGATGAAATAAAAAACTATCGAAATCTGCTCTCAGGAATAATTAATCTCTTTTTAGTTACAGACATGGCCGTCTAGTTTATCTGTAAACTTTCTTACACATTTATAAGATAACTTTACTACGGCTGGGTTACCATTGGACATTAACAAGATACTGATAATTGGGATTGGGTGTTCACAAGCATTGTATTGTAACGTTACTTCTTGTAGTTTACAGTAATGCGACTTGGAAAGATAATATGTAATGAATGTAATTAATTAATGTCAATATTTATTTAAAGTTAATGTAATGAATGTAACAGACAATCTAACATGTAAAGATCTACTGTATACACAAATGGAATACAAATAAAGTAGGCTTCTGACTAAAACATGTTAACAAAAAAAAGCTTCCGAAACCAAACAAAACGAAAAGGAACCAGAAATACATTGATAATAGCATGATTGATTAACTCACCTTTTAGTTTAGTCTTCAAGCTCTCTGCTAACCCCAGAGCTTCGGATCTTAACGAGCTGTATTTGACGATGCCTGTAAAATTAAATTAATGAAAGTCATATCATTCTGCCAAAATACTGACGATGGTTGGCAGACCTTATGTCTTGGGGCACTAACCAATCAGGGGCTTTAGCCAGGAGAAAGGGCTTGAGCCAGAAAAAGGGCTTTAGCCAGAGAAAGGAAGCAGAGATTGGACGTGCCCAACCTTTGGCAAAAGTTTGCCAATGGTTGGGCCCTCTGGCGGTTGGCGGCAGTGTTTCACAACTCAAACTGCAATTTTAACAAATGTAACCAATGAAGGGTAATAAATTTGCATGTGACCTAAACAAACTCCGGTTGTTAACAATAAACAGTGGTTGTGTATGTGATCAATTGGTCAGTGTTGAGGAGTGAAGTCCATGGGTCGCAACAATCGAACACTAAAGAACAACCATCGGGTTAACTTGGCTAGTTCAAGTGCTGCCGGCTTTAGTCCCATTTACTTCACCAGTCAATATAAGGTGCCAAACTACCGCAGATCTCATCAAGTAATATCACATGAAATATCAAACATAAAAGGAAACTAAAACATAAAAAAATGAAAAATCTTCAAGGCAGAATATTTTGGGATGCGGATAAAATAAAGCTTCCGGAGAGACTGGCCAAACTCACCCAGACAATCGCAGATAGCCGGAATGAGAGTGCCTACAATCTTTCCAAGCACCTCCACACTGCCCTCTACATTCAGCCGTTGGACGAAGAGGTTGAGGGATTTCACGATTTCGACTCTGACTTTGAAGGTAGTGGTTGAAAGACACTTACAGAGGAGTGTGCAAAGCTCTTCTTGGTAGGTTTCTGAAAATTAAAGACGAAAAAAAATAAACTGGATTCTTATAAACATAACTGGAAACAATTAAATGCCAATAATGGAGGTAGAGTAAAGGGCTTCCTGAATTTGGACGGACACATATACAAACACACATATATACTGTACATGCACACATCCATACAAACACACATATACAAACATGCATATATACTGTACATACACACATTCATACAAACCACCACAAATACAAAGAACGAATACAAGAAAGCACACAATCTTTCATGGGGGTTAACAAACACCTGCACCTTCAAAAAAAGAGAAAATAAGGAAATCAAAATCCCTAAAAAAGTGCAAAACAGACGATTAAAGTAAGGTCTTTGAAAGGTCAAATATAAATCAAAACATTTGGAGAATGACCAGTCACTTTAATGAATTATGGTGCAGTCCTTAATTAGATGCAAACCACAGCTGTAAACTCAGTTTAAATTCTTTTTGGAAAAAGATCCTCTGTCGACCTTTCTCTCATTCTCTCTGCAAGGAATTGTTTTATTAAAACAATATTTAATACATTACGTAAGACCTTCCAGCACTCTCTTTCCTGCAAGAATCTTTCTTACCTTGTGTTGCTTTCTCAGTGGGCCAGGCTTTTCCAAGGCTCTCAAAGGCACATTCCAAAAGCTTTTGTCTGGAATCTTTCTTTGTTTTGCTGTCACCATCTTCATCATCGGATGCAGATTTTTCAGATCCCTGCAGAATTTACAGAAATATCTAATGGTTTAGAAAATCGCTTCCACGGTTTGGAAGGAGTTGTATGCATTGAAAACTAACAGTTAATCGGTTAATCATTCCTTAATTGGCTTCTTAACACATTATCTAGCCAGACAGTGGCCCAACATTGTTTGCCTATTCTAAGACACTATTATTCAGTAACAAATTTCACTGTTTCATATCAAATGATTTTTTTTTTTAAAACTCCAATTTACTTATTTATTAGGCATTTTGGCAACAAAGTCATATTGATCATGTGCAGCATACAGATGTCAAAGGTTCAGGGATGAGCCTGGGGAAAACCAAAATCACGGAACTTTGCAAAAATTGCGGTATAGGCTCCAGTTTGCGTATGCTACAGTGTGTTAGGATAATAGTTTTTGTCCCCTAGGTAGAAAAGAAATCACAGATATTCTGCGAATTCACGTAAAAAGCTCATGCCTGAAGGTTATGACTGCCTTTTGATTCATTTTCAAAGAAACAACCCCCCCTCTGCCCCCACCCCCAAAAAAATGGAAAAAAAGGAAACCAGTTTACCTTCTGGATAATTGGAAGAGCTATCTCCCAGACTTGTTGGAATTTGTCCACCTGGTAGGCTTCTACGATACATGAAAGACAATTCATGGACTCCTTCTTGTACAGTAATTTCTCCTTCTTGGATTCTCGGATCAGACTGTTGACGATCAACTCCAGAGACGGTTGGTTCGATCCTTCTTCCGGTTCGACTTGAATCGATAATCTGAGAAGCGTTAGAAAACGAAGGACGGCATGAGAACGAGGGTATGGTAGTACAACACTGTGTGGATATTAACATCTCATTATGTATTCCAATATGAATATGGCCAAACCGATACATGAAGCATATTTCTGCAAAAATCTTCTTAAGATTTGCAGATAACTTTAAAGGAGAAAAATGGGTTTAAAAACTGATTCAGGAAATATTTTTCTAGAAGACAACACTTTAGCAAGGCAATACTGTATAATGGTCACAAGATACAAACCCAGCCAGCATCACCTGATCTATGTGATAGAGAGAATTGTCATGAACTCCCCCCCCTCCTCACCCCACCCTCCAGCCAGGAGATACAAACCCTGCCAATCGCCATTGATCTATGTGATAGAGATAACTGTCATGAAGAACATCCCTTCCCCCTCCTCACCCCACCCTCCAGCCAGGAGATACAAACCCAGCCATGTTCATTGATCTATGTGATAGAGATAACTGTCATGGACTCCCCCCTCCCCTCCTCACCCACCCTCCCACCAGGATGTTCAAACCCAGCCATGGTCATTGATCTATGTGATAGAGATAACTGTCATGAACTCTCCCCACCCTCTCCTCACCCCACCCTCCAGCCAGGAGATACAAACCCAGCCATCATCACCTGATCTATGTGATATAGATAACTGTCCTGAACTCCCCCCCCTCCTCACCCCACCCTCCTGCCAGGAGATACACACCCAGCCATAGTCATTGATCGATGTGATAGAGATAACTGTCATGAACTCCCCCCAACCCCCTCCTCACCCCACCCTCCAGCCAGGATGTACAAACCAAGCCATGGTCATTGATCTATGTGATCGAGCTAACTTTCATGAAGTCCCCCTCCCTCACCCCACCCTCCAGTCAGCTTTCACACACAAGACTGAAGACTTGTATCATGTCTATATATGACATCATTGAGCCACATGCCCTTAAAACATTCTTTCATTTAGATTTTGCAATATTTATTTCTCTATAATGGAGATGGGTTTTGCTAATTTATGAAATCTAAAATATTGAGCCTCTCAAAGTAACGACACTATTGGTTCTACCATGATGATATGAATAGACAAACGGAGAGGAAGTAAAAGATTCCAGATCCTGGTGGCGCTATGACATCAAAGAATTACATAACAACAGCTCTAAGACATCACTATTAAAATACAATTGTAATCTCTCAAACAGAGCAAGACTTCTTTCTTAGCTGTTTTGGGGGAGTTGTTCTTCAGTAAGATATCTTTCATACAAGCTATAGATGACGATTGGGTTTGTACCCCTCTTCAACGAAACATGAAATTGTACCAACCTGCAGGATATACAAACTGTGGTCATAGCTCTGAGTAATTCTACCTTCCCGTCGTAGGTCCTTCCGTTGAGACCCTCCAATAAGACCCCCAGGACACTCCCTAGATGCGGGGCTTGTAGATTGGACTTTAACTTGCTGGCAACGGCCTTTAGCGCCCTCGCTGTCTGGGCCTTCCTGCTCCACGACTGGTGGTTTAACGATTCTTCACACAACGATACAATTTCCTTCAAGTAGAGTTTAATGCCACTTTCAGTACCTGAGTTGGAGAGAGCAAGGTAAACATAAAATATCTATCCATATATATACATATATATATATAAATTTATTAATAGTTTGCTATAATAAATCAAGCGGGGCATTTTGAATGTATATACAAATATATATGTGTATTTGAAAATGTAGTGGTTTGGAAAATCCAGAACAATGAATAAACTTCCAGCCTCCACCAGGATTCAAACCATGGGCCTCCCGCTTTATATGCAGACACCCTAACGACTAGGCTATGGATGCTGATTGTATGTCCTAACTGATATCAATTCCAGACGCAGACTAGTAAAAAGACTGATCAATAAATCGTCCACAGACCTATCCACAACACAACCTTTGAAGGCATTCATGACAAATTCATCACAGAAAGTGGACAAGGATATTGCAGCATTTGCTTTCAGCTTATTCGCCTCAATGTTTGGGTAGGGGTACCTTGGAAGTGAGGAAGTGGGAGGGGGGGATTGATGTGGGGAGGGGAGAAGTTACCTGGCGTTGAATCCAGCCATACATCCTCCCAGACGGATTCTTTCCCTTCATCTGACTTGCTGGCATCTTTAACATCCTCGTGCATGGCTAGGAACGCTAGCGGCATAGCTATAGCAGCGTGTCGTTTTAACACATCGTGGTTGTATGTGGACATGGCGTGGATGGCATTGCCGCAAGCTAGGTGAAGAGAGGAATCTGTGAAAGGAGAAAATAACATTGTAAAATAAATAATGATATATAACAATACATATCATAATAAATAATAATACATATCATAATATAACAATATATAACAATACATGTCATAATATATAACGATACATATATAATATATAACAAAACATATTACAATATATAACAAAACATATAATAATATATAACAATACATATCATAATATATAACAACACATATCATAATATATAACAATATATCACAATATATAACAATATATATCATAATGTATTTAACAATACATATCATAATATAAAACGATACATATCATAATATATTTACATTACAATACATATAATATATAACAATATATATCATAATATATATAACAATACATATCATAATATATTACAATACCTATCAGAATATATAACAATATGTAAGAGTACATATCATAATATATCACAATATATATCATAATATAAACCAATACACATCATAATATATAACATATATCATAATATAACAATACATATCAGAATATATAACAATATGTAAGAGTACATATCATAATATATAACAATATATATAAAAAAAACATGCTCATTAAGCTGTCTGTTTTTTGTGTGTTTTTGTCCCTTCTGTTACTGTTACTTGTCATTTAGACTCTGAAGAAGATCCTGCTACTTACTTTTACACATATAACAAAACATATCAATATCTATTTTGCAACATACAGCATAATATATATCACAATATATTTCATAATAATTACAATATATATCAACATTAAACATTACCGTCTTTTTCCATATACCAGGAATGCAATCTCTTCAAGAGTTTCTCTACGCTGGAGTCTTTCGCCGTCTAAAACAGAAAACATAGAAAATATTAAATAACAAAGGGTAGAAATGGCAAAATGGGAACACACATTTAATTGCAGCTATATCCTATAAAAACACCATCCCTTTGATCGCTCTATAAACCATCTAGGCATGGTTTTCAGGACATATAAGACTTCTTTCATCCAGACGAGAAGAAGTACTGGTACAAATAGTAAAGTCAAGTTTATTACAAAAGTTACTCTGACACAAAATGTTGCTGATTAGTTAGCTTCTACCAGGAAAATAAATTTCAGAAAAATGAAGTGAAAAAAAAGAAAAAAAAGAAGAAAAGAATTAAAATAAACACCACTGGATTATTTCACAATATCAGGCTAAATTTCTCTAGAAACACCTACCTTGACAAGGTGGCCTATGGCTGTGGCATTGAGTTTTCGCACAGCTGAGCTTTTATCATTCAGACCAGACAAAAGGGATCCCAGAATCTTCCCTGTATAATGAAAAAAAAAATGATAAAACAGAAATGTTTAAAGTTACTTCTCAGTAATTGAGTAGTCTTTATCTACTGCACTCTTGAAATTAAAAAATGTTTACTTGCAATCAACATATTCCTTATCACTTTCTAAAAATGGAAACAATTTTTTTTTAAATTTAAATTTATTTAAATTTAACGACTACAATAGCTCTGATTCTCTGTCAAAAAATCACAACAATTTTTAAATATAAAATATGGCAGGTAGGCATTGAATGCAATCAGAATGGTAGAAACAATATATATTTCCTCTTTAAGTAAGAAATGTTTTCTTCCTCTGGAGTATTCATTCTATGTAGTGCCTTCCTTCCTTTCAAGCGTACAACATATGCTATCTGTTCCTACTGTTCGCACTTCCACCTATGGGGAACGTTGTTTTCCTAGATCAGCTCCACAGCTCTGGAACAGTCTCCCCTTACATCTGAAAACAATCCAGCATGTGTCAACTTTCCAGAAAGAACTCAAGACATTCTTATTCATGAATGCGTATCCATTTGTTTGATAACTGTTGTGTCCATTTTGGGTACTTTGCTCCTGCAGCGCTTCTGAGCAGTTTTTTTAACTGGATAAAAGCGCTTTACAAATTCTTATATTATTATTATTATTATTATTATATACATACCAGCAAAGGGTTCCAAATCTAGTGGACATTGCTGAACTATCATAATCACCAAATTAGCACATCCAGCCTGAAAGACAAAAATGAAATGATTTTCTTGTCAACAAAACTGATATTTGTAAACAAGTCTCTTCATAAGACAATAAAAACAAAATTCATTTGATGAAACTTGAAAAAGTAACAGTGAATTAGGGTTCATTCTAACTGATAACGAAAAGCCTTGGACTTAAAAAAAAAAGGAACTTCTCCAACCTTAGCTTATGGAAAACCTTCCTGCTTTCCAGAATTATATACCTGAAACTTGACATTCTATAAGACTACCCAGTGACCTCACCATCACAAATATCAGGACCAACAAAACAAATTTTTAATACGTCACCACTACAAAAAGAAAAATATACAAATGTTCTTGGGAATGTGATGTTGCCATTACACACAGGAAAAATGCCAAGGATACTATTACAACGGAGAGAGATCTTTCACAGCAGCTGCCCCCAAGGTTTGGAACAGTCTTCCAGGAAATATCCGTTCTTCAACTAATCTTAATCATTTTAAAAGGGATTTGAAAACACACATTTTTAAATGTTTAATATGAACACTTTATACTTGTAATGTAATGTAAATATTTGCTCTAATGTTTTAATTATTCCTTTTTATTCTTTGTATTGCTATTTTTAGTTACCTGCTGCAATTGTTTGTATTGTTTGATATCTTTTAGGTATTTATTTCTGTACAGCACTTTGAGATTTTATTGGAAAGCGCTTTATAAATAGCACATATTATTATTATTACAAATAATCTAGATACAGCTTCTGGACAAAAGTAGAAACTACAGCTTTCGCAGAGGGAGCTACGACCTACCTTGGTTCCGACTCCGATTCCACTCTTGATCAGGTCGTTAAGTCTAGGTACCAGCTCGGTCAGTACTTCCACATCAACATATTGCACACACTGAAATAGAGGAAGAGAAAACATTTCTCAGAGGGGAGTCTTGGGCGTTGTAGTCAAGTGGTTAAGGCAGTGGACTTGTGATCTAAGGATTACAGGTTCAAGCCCTGGCCAGATCATTGCGTTGTGTCCTTGGGCAAGGCACTTTATCTCCATTGCCTCTCTTCACCCAGGTGTATAAATGCGGACTTGCGAGGTGTAAATATAGTTGCGTGCGCCGGTTTGTGGCTGCACCCTATGGGAAGTCCCCCAGGGGACACATGGCTGTGGTGCACTGTGGTGCCCCAGGAGAGATTGTTTGACTTGTGCACACTTTGGTGTGTAGGTGTGACAAGTTACCAATGACCAGGGTTAAGTACAGCGCGGCAAGACTTTAAATTTTAAGTTGCGCTATAAGAACTGAGAATTATTATTATTATTGGAGGCTCGTCAGTCTGAGTGGCTGGACTACTAAGCTTAGCATTCAAACATACGTATATATAAGCTCCTAAATAGTAAGACAAACCTCTGCTTCTGATACTGCAAGAATGAAATGTCAGGCTGTGTAAACTTGCAAGGCATAATGTCCTAAGGAAACTAGACATTATTTCATCTGGATTGATTTTGTTGACAAAGCAATGATGAAAGTTTTCAAGAGCAAATCTGTTTTGATGGGCAGTAAGTTTTGCAAAGTCAACACAAATTCTTAAGGTATCACTTTATTTGATATTGATGGCACAAGCTGCATGCCATCTACATACAAGCATACCTTGAATGGCAAAAGAAATTAATATAAACTTCTTAATATTTTACTTTGATTTTAAACTGCTTTGTCTTTCAAAGAGGACAGCAAAAACATACTATAAGCCTCCACAAAACACACTTCACTCTTGTGTAATTATTCATAAAATACTGTTAATGCTTTGTAGAATACAGTTTATTGAATTAATGTCATCAGAGTTTTTGCAATTTATTTGAATACTTACAGTGTTGATCGTATCCATCATAGGGGAGGCCTTGGTGGCTGCTATCCTTACATTGTCAAGCTAAAAGATGAAATAATAAAACAACGGAAATTAATATCACGCACGGTGTGACACTATAAGGTACAAGGTTGACCTTCTACAGTATTTGAAACATTGAACGTTTATCCAAAGGTATGCGATTCTCTCTCCTCTCAAAGATAGGTCAACTCTCCACTTGGACAGTATCCAGTTACATACAGAACCATTGAAATGATTCAATATTATTGTCAAATGAATGCATAAAACATCCCTCTACAACACAAGATGAAAAAACACACATATATATATCTCTATGTATATAGATGAATGAACGAATTAATGTATAAATGAATGAATAGCAAGACAGCAAGGTAAACTAACCTTCTCCTGTGATTCTTGGCTGCTTGCCAAGTGCAGACTGAGGTAACTCATGACTTGTGGCTCCAGTCCACTGAATGATTCCAGCAGTGCTGTTATCAGAAGTGGTATGTGTGGTTTGATGTGAGAGCCAGCACTTTTACTGAGACTGACTAAAGTGGCCAGGCTGGAAAGTAACAGAAAGATCAAATCTGACATTAGCAGTTATCACTACCATACTTCATAGCCTATAAATTAAAATAATTAATTTAATGTATGGTATCCTTTAAAGGCCTACTCCAGCCCATTCTTGTCCTCTACTAACTGCACCAGAATCAACCCCTGGATGAGCATCATCTATAATGAAGTTTAAGACACATAAATCAATGTTAAAAAGTCTCCTCTCTAAAAGACTAAATACAGAAATCAATTCCTACTTCTTTATGAATAAGGCTAACCGAACCAACAGCACCACGGGGACGGGGGGGGTCAAACTACTTTACCTCACAGACTGCACTTCTTTGACGGTACTTGGCAGGCCCTTTCGGAGCAAACATGGCAGCACTACGTCCAGGGCTTGTCGGCCAACGTTGCCATAGTTAAGGTCGCACATCTTGATGGAAACCTGTCAACCAAAAAATAGATGGTATTGACTCAGCCTCTGCTTTATCATGAAAATATTTTGCATATTTATTCCTGTGCTGGTGTCTGCATTTTGGTAAGATGAACTTAACACCAGGTATAGCCTGGGGTAAGAAAATCATGGAACTTTGCAAAAATTGCGGTATAGGCTCCAGTTCGCGTAAGCTACAGTGTGTTAGGATAATAGTTTTTGTCCTCGAGGTAGAAAAGAAATCACTGATATTCCGCGAATTCTCGGAAAAACCTTATGCCTGTAATACCCATGCATCGTGATAAGAAATGCAAAGCCCTTTCTTTTTTAATTTAAAACTTCACCAATGATAAAAAACCTTTCCACTTTATTGACCTTTGTGACCAGGATTCTGCCTTGAATATGAAAATTGTTCTTGACAACACATCATTTCATCCTAACCCAAGTTCTAAGTTTGTTCTGTTTCCCCTTTACATATTTTCTCAAGATTCTAACCAGTTCCTCCTATGTGTTGTTACTTATTTTTTTTTCTTTTCAAATTCTTACCTTCTTGAGAGATTTACTGGCAGATTCGGCAGCTTTTCTTACAGATTCCTGAGGACAACAAAAAGGAACGAGACAAAAAAAATATGTCAAACGTATAACCTTCATTCCGATTTCTGAGGCTCAAAAATATAGGAGGAAACCATTTCATTAAATATTTAACAAAATTACATACCTTACAATCCAACCTTGAAAAGATTGGTATATATTTTTTTAAATTCTGACCTCACATCTGGCAGTAAGAATGATTTATATATAGTTCAATAAAGATAACTGAACCATTCTATAACACAGAAAAGGGCATGACATTGACCTTGCAGGTCACAGGGGAAGGTTTGCCCACAATCCACAGAATGTAATCCTAAAACTGGTAGCAATACATTGAATGAGAAATGAAAAATTCAAATAGTTCTAAACACTTAACACTGTCTGTCATCTGTTACTTTGAAATATCTCAAGTAGGGCCCTATAAACATATTCAGTTTTTGTTGTCATTGCTATAAAGTTCTGTTGGCCACATTACTGGTGGTTTTGACAAATTGGTGGGCTGCAAGATAATTGCTAACATGTCCTTTCAAACTATCCTGATGTTCTTAACACTATCATCATCGCACTGAATATTCAGTGATCGCATAGACATAGACTATAAACATTTGGTCTTTCTATGTGGCCTGGTTCTAACAATGCTAACTGTATTTGGTGGCCTTCAAGAGCTGTTCAAACTATCCTGATGTTCTTAACACTATCATCACACTGAATATTCAGTGACTGCATAGACATAGACTATAAACATTTGGTCTTTCTATGTGGCCTGGTTCCAACAATGCTAACTGTATTTGGTGGCCTTCAAGAGCTGTTCAAAAGTTTCCAACATCCTTCGTGCCTTAAATCTGATATTCCATTCCTGGCCTGACATTCTGTAAGTTTATCTCCCTGAATGAGAACAGATCTGTACTACTGAAATACGAGTCTCAAACAGATTCCAAAGTAACTACCTTGATGTCGTCCATGACTTTAAAGGTGTCCTCCCATAGTCTGGGAAGGTACTCCACCACGTCATCCATGTTCCTGCCCACGATGACATCGGCCAGGGCTCGACAGCTGGATTCCCTACTCCTCCAGAGACTACTGGTCATGTTGGCTAGGAGGTCGTCCAGGATCTCCTTAAGGTATGTATCAACCTGACGACAATAAAAAACAAACCAAATAAATAGTATTTACCCTGCGGATTACGATAGAACACTCATCTTCACAAAGGTAGGCGACTCATAGCAGAATTGAATCCCGCTTCCCTTGATCTAATGTATCTCGTGGTTGCGTTACCAGCACATATTTAGTCATTAAACTAAGTACTACAAAATTTTGATTTATCGTTTGATTTATGGATGTCAAATCGTAAAAATATGTCACATAACTTCTGTTTCTGTACTGCTAAACTTTGTTTTTGCTTTTGAAAATGCTACCTTAGTGACTTTACATTACTCTACATATACCTCAAATGAAAAAAAAAGTAAATTTTGATGAGTAAACAGACCAATAAACATCAACATCTAATAGCGCTGGTTGTAGTTTCCATATTAGGTGGCCTTACACTTATTAGAAGGACTTTTACCTATACCCAATATATTAACATTAAAGATCAATCACATGAAATGACATGATGCATTACACTATCATTTGCTGTTGTCAAGAATTGAACCAAATGAGCTATCTACCAAAAAAGTTTGGAAAATATGTTAAACACATTCAATCAGCTAGTACTGGGAAAGTACTACAACAATTTCATTGCAAAAACCCTACATTTCCTGAGGAATTAACAGCAGGTTTAAGCAACTTTGCCAGGACCAGAAGGTGTTGGGTTTCATCATGGTTACAAATTCTGCATTTGTTAAACCATGGAATAAAAATTATAAACCAGAATTGAGACAGTTAATCCATCGTCAGCTATACTTTAAAGGAGCACTCTGTACTTTCTACTGGTTAACATGGAGAGTAGATCCGAGAAACCAAATAAAATCTAGAAACATAACCAGCCATCAAACTGATCCACTTTAAAACCACTTCTGTGTCGTTATCAAACCTGTAGTTACACTTTTCAAGAAGGCTAAGACAGTTACCAGTTAACAAACATTTCCATTTTACAAATGTGAATCTACACTACAAGATTACTCAAAAATGCATTTTAGACCTTTTTTAAAGTTAATGATTTAATTCAATGATAAACTATAAATTTCACATCATTTTACCAAGATATGTCTATTCACACTTCTTCCATCACTTTGGGAAGTTTTATTCAAAAAGTCTTATAATAAATGTTTTCTACTTACCACATTTTTATTGTCCTTCACAAGTACACTCCAGATGCTAGTCATGGACTGACGTACAGGTCCACTGGGGTCGTACTGGTACCGGTAGAGCCGGGGTACCAGCTGGGGTAGGTGAGGGGCGAGGTGTTCCTTGGTGAGGACAGCGATGGAACCAAAACCAAATGCAGCACCCTATAAAAGAAGAAAGAAGAAAAACGGAATGATGGCATTTTATGTGATAAAATATCTTGTTGGGAAAGCACTCCACCCAAATTCTATGTTCATTTCTCCCTCACTCTATTACAGATATTAAATGTCAGCATTGTCCAACAGATGCATCTGCCCAGGCATATTCTCACAACCCCAGAAGTTGAAGTGGCAGTTGGCTACAAAAACCACACTGGACTGTCTCCATACTCTTCTGTGATTAATTTTTTCATAATACTATAAGCAAAAAACATGAATGAAATTCTTGTGCCAATCTTCCTCAATTTATGTAAGATATTACAAGACATTGTTGTCTTTGTTATGCAATTTGATCACAAAGCAAAATCTCACAGCTCCAGTTATCATACATATAATTTACAAATTATATATATATTTACACTGCTCACATTTATACAGAGATCCAGGGAATTATATATAGATTTTATTAAAAGGCCCCAAAAAACTTCAAATTGCTCTCTACTTAGAACTTTTATTTTCCAGCTCCAGTCAAATAGGACTACTTGCTACAAATGCCAAATTCAGTCATATGTAGAGGACGTCTAAAAAGAAACCAGCAAGCTAGTTAATTGAAACACAGGATGCTTACCTTTCTAGAGTTCCACAAGGCATTGTGATTGGCTAAATGCATGAACTTGTAAACTAAGTCTGGTTGGTTCAAGTCACTGGCCAATGAGCAGAGCTCTCTGTATGTCGTCAAGTTTCCTCTGCAAAGCAAAAACGAAACATAATAGTTGAAATAAAATTTGAAAATTTTACATTTAATTCATTTTTTCCCCCCCAACCAAATGCCAAATGGACTCTCTCTTTATGATGATTGTAAACACCAATGTAAAGTATAAGTAATGAGTGAATGAATAAACAAAGAGTAAATCCATCATTGAACAAAATCTATAATGATATATGTGTAAATATTAAAATAGTGAAAATAGTAAAATTGGTCTCACTTCTGTCAATAAACCACAAAATGTCAAATTCACCCAAAAACTGACCATGTTTCTTTGTTTTCTAGTTTCTACTATTCTTACCATCTGAGATCATCCTTATAAAGTTCAACATTATTATAATCTGAGGAAATTATAAGGCTGAAGAAATGGTGGCTGAAATCAAAATGATTCACCTTAGTTTGAAGCACCACAAATTCATCTACCACCTTGCTAAGGAGCATGTATGCTCGTTAATCATCCGTAGTAATTAATCAAATTTTTTAAAGCAGTCAAAGTGACAGACAAAGTTTTCTGGATGTTCAGCAATTCTTCTACCTACTTCCCAAAGGACTAAGACCCGCATTTCATTAAAAAAAACCAAACCTTCAGATTTCTGTATTCACAAGCTACGACAAACCAAAATCTGTCAATATTCATCAAAGTTCTTCCAAACCAAAACTGAAATGCTACACTACTGTAGCCAATCCTACCCCCCCTCCCTGACCCTCCTCCCTGGCCCTGATGCACCCCTCCTCCCTCCTTCAATTTTTTTATTCAAAGACGTTCATCAAGAACATGACATACCCTCCAGGTTCTTGGCCGAGAGCTCCATCTTCAAAGATTTGTGATTCAGCTGTCAGTGTGTGCTTCTTCCTGCATAAAACCAAAGATTAAAGAATAATGAATAACTTGTTCCTTGTAACATCACTTACACATAGACTTACTGTAACTATGTCACTAACTTTTAAAGATGATGTCATTACTGAAGTTAGACAAGCCCACCATATCTCTTGCCAAAATACCTCCATCACCTCAATACCTCCCCCCCCCCCTGCTCCCCGACACACCATCCACTATCTGTATAATTCATGTATCTCTATCTACATACTGCAAAATGATGCTAACAGTTAATCAATCCATACAGCTACTGGTGAATTGTGACAATTGTTCACGAGACACCTTCTTGATATGATAGAACATATGATAAATGAAAACAACTTTCTTTCCTGTGACAAGGAAGGATTGAAACAATTACATAAAGTTTATTTATCAATTATCAAGTGAAGTCAACTTAGTTACTAAACTGACGTAAATACTAAATTCTGCATCTTTAACAAGAGACCAAGCATGTACTTTACCTCTTTCCTGACACGATTCTGTCGACTAAAACAGAGACAAGTTCTTTCTGTCCTTCCTCGTCACTCTGATCATAGACGATGCTGAGACCCTTTGAGGCCAAATCTTGGGTAAAATCTACAAAAAAAAAAAGTTTAACACTTCACATGGTACCAATATTCAATTTTACTTTCACATTTACTTCAAAAGAATAAAGTAACTTTATATTAATTATTAATTATATTAATTCGTACCTTCACGGTCAAGAATGTTGACTGTATAAGTGAACAGGCGTTACAAAAGGGTGAAGAAATTTTGCACATACGTTCAATTCTGCCACTGGAAAAAAATACTTTACTCAAAGATTAAATTTGACTATAAGACCCTACCATTTTGCATTATATGCTGAGATGTTGATAATTTGAAACCAAAATCCTATCCATACTCCATTATCCTCTACTCCACCCCTATTAAAGGCCCCACCTAACCCCTCCCCAACCATCCTTTCCCACTGTTAATACCATCCTCTACTCCACCCCTATGAAAGGCCCCACCTCACCTCACCCCTCCCCAGCCATCCTTTCCCCCACTGTTAATCCTCCAAATACTGGATACTTACGGTCTGTCTCTGACAGCATGCCCACAAATCCGTCCTGGATGTCACCCATGATTGGTTTCATGGAGGGATGATGTCCGCACTGCTTCACCACAGAGAGGAGCCACACGCACGCCGCCTGTGTGATGAAATGGAGGCTGTCATGATACATTTATCAAACCAAAGATCTAATTCAACAACCTACAGGGTCTTTGCAGACAACACAAGCAAATGCAAACTAATGAAACTTTACTAAAAGAACACACATTGACTCTTTTAAGTTTTGATAGCTTTTTGACACCGACCTTTGAACTTTGAAAGTGGGAAAGTTTCTTCTAATTGACTGAGCTAGGATCCAATTTCTCAATACAGTTCTCTGTGGTAGGTTACCTTAGCCGAACATTAGCCATGGCAAAATCCTTGAACCACTTTTCTCTCTAAGATGTGCGCAATTGCTAAATCCCACGAGGTCATATTGCAATAAACATCTTTAATGAATGTACTTGTCATGGTCATAGAACGAAAGTCCTGATTTCTATCCCCAAGTTACACACACCTGTCTCTTGTGGGGGTTGGGACTCTGAATCTCGTTGCTAAGCAACCTCTTCAGCAGCCACAAGATCCAGTCTTTGTCCTTGCTCTTGACTTGTATCTCTGTGCTCTCCACTTTGGTCCAGTGATCCCTGGCATCTTTAGATAATGGTCCCATTACGGCATTGGCTAAAGCATGGCCCACTGCAAAATGAAGCTCCACCTCACGGGACTGGCGAAACAAAGAGGTAAGGTAAACTCGTCGTTATGTTTTGTCTCTATAACCTGAACAACTTAGACAGCAACAAACAACAACTAAGAAAGGCAAATCACACAAACATGCAGTGTTTAAGGGGAGAAAACTTTACACAACTTTGGTTGACATTATAAATATTAGAAAATAAAGTGAAGATGGTGTGAAGTTCCACGAGGCACCCTGTATCAATTGACTAGTATAAACACAACTTTAACATGCATCAATACTCAAGAGGTGTTATTACATCCGGGCAGAGACAAGCATTGAACAAAGAGCCCAGATTCAAATCTTTGAGTGTAAACACCTCTCAATGAAATATGAACCTGAATCAATGCATATGACATTGTTTTTGACATCTGCATTAACATATATATAAATGTATACACTGTATTTTGCTTATCCTTTGACTGAGATCAGATTTTGACCTAACATGAAGGGGCAGCATCTAACCCCACCCTCCTCCCCAACCCCAAGGACTGAGGATCTTCCTAATGGCTAGGTGGGCTCAAACTGAACTTTGCTGATATGACCTCAGAGGGAGAATATTAACCTCCATGTGTATGTCCTCTTAGAATGACTTACTGTGGACGTGCTGATGAGGCCTTCCAGTAATGCCTGTGTGAACTGAAAGTTGGCATCGCCGACGGGAATGAGACCCAAAGTAGTGGCAGTCTGCTCACGAGTCTGAGGAGAACATGAAATCAATTCATATCTTAGTAAAGTTTAAAGAGAATATGTGCTCCATTGCACTTTAGATATGCAGAAAATAATGTGACAATTGATTTCCGTGGTCAAAGGAAAAAGATATCCACACCAAGTCACTTTTCAACTGGTTTTTTATTTATTAATTTTTTTATTAAATTTTTTATTATTTTATTTTATTTTTTAAAATTTCTTTTGCAAAGCCTGAAGACCTATGAATTATTAAAGCCAATGAAAGTTATACTAGAGAAGACCTAAAATATTCAAACAAAAAAGGAAATTCATTCTGTTGGTACGTTTACACACATTTCCCTGTAACTGTGTGTCACAATGGTAATATTTTACAGCCCCATTGGTACCCATTCCTTTAATGATTAGACTTATAGATGGAAAGACATGTAGCAAAGCATTTCCTATATATTAAATTTGCTCTCTGAACACCACAAAGTATTAATTTAGCATTGCCTTTCATTTCCCCCTCAGAATAACTCACCTTATTACTCATCTTGGACGATACAGATAACGTGATCAGCTTCTCGATCAATCCTGCCTTGGTGATCTTTCCGTCCTTCTTGCCTTTACCTTCCTGTCCATCCGTTCCGCCGGTCTCGTTCTGCTTGCTCAGTTTGCCCTTGGGTATCGAGATGGGCCCGAACCGGGAGATTGTGCCCAGCGCGGACGCTGCAGCGTAGATGGAACTCTCTTGTGAGCCGTTCAGGAGTGACACTGCATATAGGGACCAAAAAAAACAAAAAACAGACCAATTAAATTTTCTCTTGTTATTTAATTCAGCTCTACTATGTTGAGGATTTACTTACGTACTTTAAGGGGAAATAAGCGTCTAAGGGATAGTTTTTTCCCATCTGCTGTGAAATTGTGTAATTCGTCATACATGTGTTTTATAAATTTCTTACTCAAATTTATTACAGAACAGGAGAAAGGCTATGATTTTGGACATGTAATATTTTTATACATTGACTAACTAAATAATTGAAATTAAATGAACTGAATGATTGAAAATGGGGTTTGCACCCTGGTTACATGGTATGCAAGGTACTGTGGCTTCTGACTGGTACCTCCAGCAAAGAAATGTCTGTATAGGGATTCCCACCAACTATGGGCTAGATAGCTCCATCAGTTTAGCACAGGACTTATAATGGTGAGGTCACCACCGGGTCCAATCCCATTCTAGTCAAATCTGAGTCCAATCCCATTCAGTTAAAGGTTTCTCAACTGTTTTCAAATTGTTTATACTTCCCCATTCCAGTTTTCTGTTTTAAATTGACCTTTTTATTTTACTTTTCCGTTCTACTTTTTGTTGGCAAATGATTTAAGTATTACAGTACAAAACTATCTTTTCATTTCCAACTTCATCAACTAACTGATCTTGTTCGAAACTTGGAAATTATGTTTCGGTTGGAAATACCAGGCCAGAATGATGTCCAGATTTATATAGAATACTGACCCAGTACTTCACATGCCCTTGATTTAAGGCTGTTGATTTGTTCGTCATTTGGGGCCGCATCAACCTCCATGTCCTCCAGGGTCCACTCTTCTTTGGCCCTCTTGAGGATCAGGTAGTGCCTGGAGATGGTGTAACCTAGCGCAAGGATATGACCATGCTGGGATTGGACATTCTGAGGTCAGGTAGAAATTAGAAAAATACATACATTATCTATTCATGAAAGTTCCTAAACTTAAAAGAAAGTTTTGAAACACCCAAAATATTCAGCGACGTGGAATCAGAAGTATCCTTGAAGATGAAAACAAACAGATGAACAAGAAAAATAAAAACCAAACAAGATTAAAAAAAAAAAAAAATCCTTCCTTCAATCAGAAGTTCAAAGATAAGGTGAAAACTCCTTCAGAAAAACACTGTGCACCACCAAACCAACTGCAGGACTATAGAACCAGGAGGCAGACTTTCTCATGGACAGGTAATGTTTAGTGTAGGACTCAATGATTGAAACAATCTACAAATAGTGGTCATATAGTCAACTCAAACAATAACGTCTAGAAATTTGTTTAAAGAGTTAATAAAAATTCTGAACATTACATATATTTACTTTCAAGGCTAAGTTTTAAACGGTCGTCTGAGACGACCAAATTTCTGTTTGGACGATCAGAATCAGCTATGGAGGTCTTTCGATGACTAGTTTTGTTTACATCATATTCAGATTGCATCGTAACTAAATACCCCTCAAATAGTGAAATGAAACAAAATTGGTAACACCCTTCATCACTTTGGGAGATACTGGAGATAAAACAAAACTAGACCAAGCGCCTAGAATCCACCCAAAGGGGCTATTTTACTGGCCCAAAGTTGGTGTTCTTTTCACCAAAACAACCCAAACATCACTCCTACAGTACATAGTGGTCGTTCATCTTTATTTTGCTACATTATTTCGGACAACCAAATCAACTTTTTGGACAACCAGAAGGTACAACCAGAAGATATCTTATTTGTTGTAGTATGACTTGTCACTATCACTAGTAGTAGTATGACATTATCACTGTGGAATTACTGATCTAGTGATTTATCAAGCCCTGGATTGACCAAGGTTCTTTCAATATGAGCAAAAACAAATACTTTTCCTTGCGCTGCTTCTCGACTAATTTAAACAATAAATAGTAAACTGAATGGGGTATTCTTAGAAATTGTCAACAAATCTCTCCTTGATAACTATTATACTGAGATGTAATCTTGGACAGAAGCAGATGGCCACAAACCTGATCTTTTGAGCTTTTGGTCAAGTCTTTGAGAATAGCAATGAGCTTGCCCACCGGGCATTGACCGGCCACGATGCCGTATACCTGGGCAGTGTTGTCCCTCATCTCCTCACGGCTGTGCTGTAGCAGAGACTGTGAAACAACCATATATCTACATATCATACAGTAACTAAGGCATAAAACAACCATATATCAACATATCATACAGAAGGCATAATGTAGATTTTATTGCAGCATTTCTGAAATATTTACCTACAAAATACCAGGTCAACATGAAGAAGTGTAAAAGAAAGGACTAAAATCCTTATGACACCCCTCCTCTCTCCCCACCCCTCCATATATAGCAGTATTTTAAAGAAATAGGACCAAAAAAATCTTTCTCATGAAATGATGAAAAAGACATAGGATAATAATGTCAACAGTAGCACTACCACAACTGTATCAATTTCTTTTGTCTGAGGCACTTTCCTATTAAAAGCATCAAAGTGAATCTGCTCACCAAATCAGATAAACAGGATCAGGTTTATATCACCGAAGAGAGGAGCCAAATAAGTAGAAAAACTGAAGGATTTATTTCCATGCATTTTGCTTTTGATGGGCTCCAATACCAACATCTGCATCTCCAACAAACCATTACACACAGCATAGTAATATACTGGAGTACCACAGGCTTACCTTAAGCCAGGTCAGTTTATCCACCAGTGCCGGGGCCACCGTGTCCGTTGCCAAGGCGACTGCTTCCAAGAGACAGTGCATGACTGATTCGGAGGGCTGTGCCTTCAGTAGCTCCAAGACGAGATTAACGTAGGCCATGAAGTGATTTTCACCGTGTTTCTTCTTCTCCCGGAGGAGTTCCGAGATGTATCGGTTCAACTTGGGGGCCTTGCTGTCCAATGGGATAATGTTATCCAGGTTTAGGTTAATTTCTATACCAGCATCCAGGAGTAGACAATTCCTTGCATAGGAAATCACCTACAGAGTATGATAACAAAAACATAGAATAAACTGTTTACTTTGCTCATACCGATTCATGAAAGCCACTGGGCTCATTTCTGGGTACTCTGACTGTTTAGGAGCATTTTGAATTCTGCCGTTCGACGTGGGGGGGGGCTAGATTTTACAATATGCTACGTACATACAGTATACAGGGTAATTGCTGGTTGTGTACGATGATAAGTGATCAGTAGTTGTGTGGAGTTTTGCAAGGTTGCCATTAGGTTTAATTCCAGCCGTTCTTTATACTGATCAATAGGATATTAATCTCATTGTGTTAAAAACGACTGGTTAAATCAGACTTATGTACTCTGTGATCAATATGACTTAACTTATTTTTATGCAGTTAAGGTTTTTTCTGAAAAAAAAGATTTCTGAATTTCTTAATAACTATAAAAAAAACTGTGACATGGGAAAAGGGTGACAAAGTCGGGAATTAAAATAAAGAAAAGAAATATGAATTCAGACAAAAATTGGAAAATTGGTTTCTCTGATACAGGGTCCATTTACAGCCTACTTAAGAATACACTATAAGTATGTGTTCAAAGCTCACACACTGTGCGTATGACATGTTTTCCATAATGCCACTACAACGCAACAACTTCAGATCGGTTGGAAAAGGAGAATACATCCAACTTACTAGAATAAACCAAAATAAAACAGAACTTACATGTTTAAAAGCAGCTGCTGTAAAGAGCATTCCATTTGGACCAGGATTGTAGACCTTAGATGATGTTCTTCTAGACTCAATCTGGTGAAGGAGAAGAATGCCAGAAGTTGAACAGATGCAGAATTTGTCGCAAATAGATAATATCAGGGAGGGAGTGTTAACTCAGTGGTTAACGCCGGTGCCTTCAATCATAAGGTCCCGAGTTCGAGTCACTCCAATGTATGTCATCCAGTTACAGAGTTGTTGACAATTAACAATTCATAATCATGGATGTTAAAATATGAATCTAAGGGACTGACTTTGGTCAGCTTGCGGCTTTGATAAGCCAACGATGGCTTCTTCGCGAGTTCCTGCTTGCAGGAGGATCTAAAATACATACATATCAAGAAATTTGTTTTGGGGCAAGTGCTTAGTGATAAACCTTGTAACATATTTACTACTTTTCATGGTTACTGTGGCATTTATTCTCCACAACTCATTAGGCTAAAAAGAAAACCATTAATAAGCAGTGAGATTGTTAATGCAACAGGATTCAACATGATAGATTGCTGATACAACAGGATTCAACAGTATAGATTGCTGATACAACAGGATTCAACAGTACATATTGTTAATACAAAAAGATTCAACAGTATAGATTGTTAATACAACAGGATTCAACAGTATAGGTTGTTAATACAAAAAGATTCAACAGTATAGATTGCTGATACAACAGGTTTCAACAGTATAGATTGTTAATACAACAGGATTCAACAGTATAGATTGCTGATACAACAGGATTCAACAGTACATATTGCTAATACAAAAAGATTCAACAGTATAGATTGTTAATACAACAGGATTCAACATTATAGATTGTTAATACAACAGGATTTGACAGTATAAATTATAAATAATACAACATGATTCAACAGTATAGATTATTAATACAAACAGATTAATTTTGTATTAACGTAGAGACAAATTTGCAGCTGTTATTTTTATTTTATCGCAAACACCATCATTTAAAGTGTTGCTCACTGATTACACCACAGAGTTGATGAGAATCAATCATGGCTGAATATTTCCCCGAAGAAAAAAAAATGCTACGGACATTCAGACCGTAATGATGGTCCTTTTGTTGACCGATCCATGCAGCCACGTTTCCCTCCGACCCGGCCCTCAAAGTTCATATATACACAATCCCAAATTTCAGATCTCAAACCGTGGAGTCTTATTTTTTACCGGCCAGGGGCTTTCACCCCTGGCCCGTTGAAGGGCCTTACGGCGGAAACAGCTATCTACAAGACATTAAGTTTATTAAGTGACCGATTCTGTCTCACCTTGTCCATCAGAAACTTCATGAATTGACCAAAGGTTGGAATCTTCCTCTCCTCTTTGGCCTCACTTTCCTCCTCCTTGGCATCTGGGTCCACCGAGCCTCCCTGCAGGCCCCACATGGCTTCCTTCCTGATTTCTTCATCCCTAATGGGGGGATAGACCGAGAAAAATATATATAAAAATAAAATAAAACTGTTAGCAAGCTGCTTATCCACTAGAGAGCCTGTGTAAGAGAATGTGAAAAAGTAAGTTGGCCTGACGTTTCGATCCTGGCAGGATCTTCTTCAAAGGCTAAAAATGGTACTGTGGCATTTATTCTCCACAACTCATTAGGCTAAAATGAAAATCATTAATAAGCAGTGAGATTGCCTTTGAAGAAGATCCTGCTAGGATCGAAACGTCAGGCCAACTTACTTTTACACAAATATA
>KN886425.1:28603-39601 GCA_000934455.1 Apostichopus parvimensis
TTATCTATTTCATGCTGTACTGAGCGTGATATATACATCATATATTACTCTAATTTGGTTGTGAGTTAGACATGACTGTATGCCATCATAGGAAAAGGTCAATGACTAAGTATGTTTCAAACTTTATGAAAAATTGCCATCTATGTGATGTATGTCAATGTTTTGCAACCGTTGTATTTTCTTGCCGTATGACAATGTTCAACCGTTATTTCCCTATAGGATTCTAATGGGCCATTTTTTCAAAATTCAAGTAGGAAGTTGAAACTTTTTACTCTAGCTCTTTGCTTCAAATGAGTAATATTGAACATTACAGAACATTGGAAATATCAATTTTAGGGGTGGAAAACCTCTATGTTATCATTTCGTGTTGGTTTACTGTGTATTTGCCCATATATATACTTGTTTTTCATCAAGGCACATCTTCAAATCTTTTCAAAATCATCAAATATATCTGAAGTCACTGTATTAACTTTGAAAATTAAAGAATAACATCGGCTTCCTGTTAAGATAACTTATGGACTACAAAATTCTGCTCTTAGTCTTCCGAGCTTCAAAACATGGCACAACACTGTATATACCAAATCGTCTCCCCTCCTTCCATTCCCATCATCTCGGATGAAGACCTTTGGTGATTGCAGCTTCAAACACACAGCTCCTCGCTTCTGGTTCGGTGAAGGTTACTGGACTCTCCTCTACAGTTTAAAATCTGGCATTAAAACCTGTCTCTTTTCTATGTGTTATTAATAAGTCACTTCAACCTGGCACCCTGTAAACCGCGTAGAGCAAAAACCTGTTCCATTGGATGCTGCGCTGTATAAGACTCATTATTACTTAATTTCAAACAAACCTATGGTTAAGTGATTTCAATTGTATTTTTGTATTTTGTATATGTTTTGTTAAGCGCATTGAACCCTGGTTTTTTTCGCTATGTAAGCACCGGTGTAATAATAATCATAATAATTATAATAAGTTTTATTATTATTTCTCCACATATACAAGAATTGTGTAGTATGGTGAATATTTCTTATCGAGTAGCCTTTGACATCTACTACAGTATAAAGATATAACCCTAAGGTCAGGAAGGGAATTACAGTCCACAACTGTTTACTTACTTATCATCTGATGCTAAAAGCAAAATGAACCTGGTGTTCAGGTGAGATCCTGGGAAAACTGCTGCGATGAACCGGACGGCCTGATAGCGAATAATTCTATCTTCCTGCAAGACACAGGATGAGAACGAGATGTGAGAGGTTAGGGATCGATGAAGTCACATGAAAAGCTCAAATTTTAAAACCCATGATCACTATATAATATTTTCATAAAAGCTTTCATCAAAGTTTTGTTGAAACCCAATTTGAAATTGCAACAACATTTGATGCTATACACGAACTTTCATTAAGAATTTTAAGTTGACATCGGTAGTTTAAGCCATTAAAAAGACACACAGAAAAGAAATTGTGTGTTCTTGCTTACAGCAAATTATGAAATTTTATAATGTTGTTACGAGTTTGCATGCTCTTGCATGAAGCAAAATGACGACAAAATTTTCGGATATTTTACCATGTTAAGAACTACGCTCTTGCACAAGGCCAACAGTGAATATCTTCTACCGCATTCATGTTCTTGCATACAGCAAACAGTGAAATGTTGTGACATTGCACCATGGTTTGGGATGTTAATTTTGTCTTAAACAACATTTCAAGTTCCATCACTGTTTTGTTTTTTTCCTCCATTTTCTTCTTTTTTTTTAAAGCAAAATACACCAAGTATTGCTCGATACGTGACAGCAATTAATCAAAGTAATTCACTGTCCAATCAAATTATCACACAGTCCTAAGCTTCTCATTTCTGTGATCACCTAATTAACAATTAATTAACAATTCTATTTCCAGGTACATCTGTTATTATCTTGTTTTATTTCGGGAGGAACAAACAGAATTTCTCAAGCGTATTAACAACTGCTGTGAGAAGAGACCCAACAGACTAGAAGCAGGTTTTGTTCCAGCCTGGTATGATGCTCAGAGAAGGCACACTGCAAAAACCAACAACCCGCTGATTGTGCAGTCAGTAACCATTCTGTGAATGAAACTTGGTAGATCAAAACTATTATATGCTACTGACAAAAACATGCACAAATATATCTTGAGATGCAGTACCTTTGTGATGTGTGTCTTCAAGATGGCTTCCAGTAGCTGTCTATCAAACCCTTCACCGATCTTCTTGTAAGCCTCGGCCAGAAGTCCAAGCCCTTCCTGAACATGTAGTTTTACATCGCCTTGTTCCTGAAGGTAGAGAATTTTGTGTTTTCCTTTGACAAAACGTCTTTTTTTTTTCTTTTTTTCTCTTCACTCTCTCTCTCTCCAACATGGCAAGGAAGTGAACTTAATGCGCTTGTTCAAAGAAAAAGTAAATCCTCTTGCCGCCAGTTTTGCTTTAGATTTTCAACAACAGCTCAACGAGTGATGGAAGGCAAACACAGACACAAGCAGAAGAACCTTAACAGTGTTTAACATATTTAAAAGTCCAGCAAAGTGTGCAGTAACAAATTTTACATTCAAGATTTGCATCACTATATCACTTTTCAATGGCCAGATATTTGACTTTTAACATGAACAGTACATCTAAAATGATATACAAGTAAACTGCATACTGATGATATAGTGGTTCTGTTCATGCTAAATTGGGTCATGTTTAAAAACTATTTTAACAAATATAACAACTCGCAGAAAATGTTCTGTAGTTTAATAACAACAACAGGACTCGGCATGATAACAATGCATCTCGTAATCTTAACAATTTGCTTTAAAGTTAAATTTGATCGGCTTACCTCCAGACACCCCCTCACCCCACCCCCACATACCCTTTTAATTTCTTCTCTATTCAAAACCCACCCAGTTGGGACAATTTTTTCTATACTGTAGTGTCATGTCCCGCTTCAGAGCACTCGTATTGTCAGTACGAGCAGTATGAATATCATGTTTCTATCAGATCAAGGTTAGGAACTGTTTGTACTGTCAATACCAGTACTTTGCGAGCATGATATTGGAGTACAGTTTAGAGAGGTATTAGCATTAGGAAATTGTCCCAACTGGATGTCAAAACCAATTGGGTTTATGAATATTCAACAGGTCACATCACAGGAACTAATCTACCAAAACTTTGGTAAATTGTAAAACTTGGGTGATCGTTGGTAGCATCAAGGAATTTGGTAGAATAAAAGAGTGCTTTACCTTTGTCAAAGCTTCAAAGTAGGATTCAACGAGAGAAAAGTCTTTCTGGATCAACGACGGAACACGTCTGGAATGACAAAAGAAAATTACCGATCAAGTTAAGACCATGGTAAATTAACATATGGGTTGCGATGTGTGGTGCAGTGAGGGGTGGCGCTATCAAAAAATGATAGCAAGGTGAAGAAATACAGATTGGAGAGAGTAGAATCTTTAAGCTTCATTCAAAACGGTTTGTTAATGGTAAATTTAGGTGAGCATGTTACAAAGAAAGATTGATAATATCACACAGACTTATACCAGCAACTACGAACTTCCCGTACTAGACTGATAGATTCTGGCTGATTCTATTTTATAAAGTTTGTCAGTAATCTCTCGCCCAAAACTGGTTTTTCCCTTAAGACGTTTCCCCAACAGCAAAGTCGGTTGTCCCGCAAGATGAAAGTGTAATGGAAGGGTTAGACATAGTACAGTACTTTAATAATTTTATAATTTTTTAAATAAACTGACACCTCTCAGAAGACCGACATCAAACTCTTTTAACTTTATAAAGATCATTATCAGTATTAGCCTAAGATAGGTAAGTATATGAAGTATTGATCACTCATACTAAAACTTTACCTTAACTGCCACGCTAAGATAAATTTGCCTCAAATGAGACATATATTTATCTATATATTTATCTAACTAATAATTCTGAAAGAACTTTTAAATTTTTTTGCATATATTTGTAGTTTGCTAACATAAGGGTACTATACTGAAGACCTGCTGTATATCCTATGCCATACTTCTGCATACACTCTTCTTACTTACTTGACTAAATTTCCCACAGCAGTGTAAGCATGCTTCCTCAACTCTGCAAACTGAAAGGCCAAAAAATATAAATTGATGAATGTAAACATCAGAAAATGTATTGACACCCACTTTGAATCAATATGCCTTCTTTACATACAAAACTCATACCAAAATTAATTTTCAACTGGGGAAAGTAATTTAGCATGTGACCATTAACAGCAAGCGGCATCCATTGTGTGCATTTATCAATGGTTCACTGTGCGGGGGGTCAGTTGCTAGTTCATCACGACTATCGAAAAACGAGCTCACGACAGTAGAGTTGATTTGAATTGAGTCGCTGTCAGTCACTGTTTCTGAGTTCATCTATTCATCACGAATGTTCATAATTGTTAATAATATTACTTATGGTTAAGAACAACTATTGAAAAAAATATCAGGATTGGACTCATTCAATCTCATATACCACATTCCTCACCCGTACCTCTCTTTGTAAAGCTACGTTAATGAAGTCACTCACCTCTGGTTCTACGGCTCCCTCCATTAGTTTGACCATACCATTCAGGAGGACGGGGGATCTGGGTTTGAGATTCTCATCGCTGGCGTTGTTACACATGTGGTTGACAAATTCCATCCCGACCGCCATGAGCTTAGGGTGCGTGAACTCTCCATACATACAGTCAAATACCAGCTAATAGAAATATAGGAATCAAAAAACAAACAAAAAAATGTCAGGAGGTGAAACAAACGAGATAAACAAACCTTGCGGTATTTTGAGACGTTAACAAATCAATGATGACATCACAAAATAATTTGGATGAACTAAATCAAAATGCATCACCCAATTGGTCTGTAACAATACAAACTGAAGTCACTAACCTCTTACCAGCTGAAGGATAAGTGAAAATGACAGTCAAGTGAAACTGACATATTTTAATTTTATTTTTTGTGATAAGAGAGATGTCCATACATGATGATAAATGTACCAATAGAATCTTGTACTAGGATTTATTTATAATATTAATTATTTATAATAAAACCTCACCGACTGTCTAAAGATAACCCCTGCTCTACAAAACGGCCCTCTGCTATGATTACAGTGAATTTCAATTAAAAAATGTTTCAGGATTGTTTCAAAAAATAAATTCAATTGTGTGATATTCTGTACGCCACTTCTATACACAGAATTGTCTTTGCAACCCCACACTCGCCACTTTTTAGAGGGTCTGAAAACACCATCACATTCTCTTAGCTACAAATATCCGTTTTATTTGAAAGGCTTCCAGACCATTTCTGAGAACAGAACAAAAAACAAGGGCACCTTGATGCTCTCTCTTAATTTCCAGCCCAGTGTTGCATTTTTATATCAACTTAAGGGGCAAAAACAAATCATAGAAACAAGTTAATTTTATGCAGTCTTACTTGCACATTATAAGGGAACATGTCTGCTGCCAGTTTAGATCTGAAGAGGTAAGGAAATATCTTGACCTTTACTCTGGACGTAGCCGGTCGCCTCTTATCATCTGGTTTCGGTGGAGGCTACGAGAAAAGTCGAGGGGAAAAAAAACCATGAAAATAAAAAATAATGCAAAAAACTGCCCCAACAGGGATGGCAATATAATACTAACCTTAATAATAAATAACTACTTCAACTGCACACTTTATTCATTCTACTTTAGAAGTTAAGCAAAAACACTACCGCAAAATTAAAAGCCGGCGAATATTAACTCAAAATAATTGGTTGTGGTTTATAATGTAACATCCTACAAAAGAAACAAGAAACCATCTGTACACACTTTGTATATTGTTCAGTTTGCCTAAATCACAACAAATATGTAATACTATTACAAAGCCCTAATACAGAATTCAATGTAACATCCTGCAACAAACTGTATCGGCATAGAATATATACATATTAATTTGTTTGAATCGATGTTACACAAATTACTTAGCACAGTTACAAATTTCAGAGCCAGGGATATTAGGGAATAAATATCAAAAATAAAAATAAATGATTAAAAGTTATGTTTTGCAATGTTGCATCCCCAACTTGTTAAAAGGAATAGAAACAGTAAAAAATATGACTTCAAGACTTGTTAGAGGTATTTTGGCATGGTAGGCAAGTGGTTATTATCGTAAAGTGACTCATATGCTAATTACCTCCATTTTGTTCCAAAAAAAAACAACTAAATGCTTCACAGAATTCCTACAAAACAATGAATTAATCACCCGAGAGCAAAACAAGTGGCTTTGATGGTTATTTCCCTAATGATGGCAAATACAAAATACAATAATATTTCATTTCTAGGGATGAAAGTCAACAAAACAAAGAAACTGTTTTATAATATACAAGCTCTACAAAAGGGAACAACTACAGTTAAGCTGGCAAATGTAACGTTTTACTTTCTACGTGAAGGATACTGCAAATCAGAGTTAATCTATGATGTTTTTTACTTTCTCAAGTGATTTGTTAAGTTATAAAAGTGCCAATACATTCTGACAGGGGTAAGAAGTAATACATTTGATGCCTTTTAATGCAATGCCCTTACCTGCAGTGCCCTTGCAGGTACTGTATTATTTGTATCATTTCTAATTGTTAATTGCGCCATGGACATTCTTTGAGTGGTGCGCATTATAAGTCGTATTATTATTATTATTACTACAGTACAAACATCTGTATGTAGTGTCATCACTCACACACATTACAAAAGGTTGAACCTGGATCACAATCAATCAATTCTGAACTACTCACTTTGTCTTTGAGAGACACTGTTCCCAGGAAGATGTTGTACATGTGGATGATAATCTGCCTATCATTCCAATCAATTTCACTGCAGGGAGATAAAAAATATGAATGTGGAAAATTATTCCAGGATCCATAAATATGAACCATCAATATTGTCCAACAAACTTTTCATTCTTTCTTCAATTACATTACTCTGGGTAACTCAAAGCACTATCTTGCATCTGGCCACAATTTTTACCGCATGTGCAGTGAACTGAGCCGACGATTTCCTCAACCGATCAAAATACCACACTATCCTAGTTTGTTTGTTTCCGATCAGAGATAGGGGTGTAAGCGAGAAGGCACCATTTTAGAATTAATTTCCGAAAAGTTTGTCAATCAACCATGTATTTGCATTTGGTGTTAGTGCTACGCCGAGCCAAAATGATTAAAATACACATACATTTTCCAAGTTTTCTTTTCTTTATAAAGGAAACTTAAAACCTGTACAACTAAATCAATGCAGTAAAACAACCTTCAGATTCATTGCAACATACTGCTTTAATTTCAGTTGCCATCGTTGCCCATGAATCTGTAATGAGATCCAATTTCTGACAGCGATATAGACTTCATTGCCAGGTTTCCTTTACATAAAACCCTAGAAATTTCATCAAGTTTCCTCTTTCACCAGTCAAGACTAGAATATATTTGCTATTTCGAATATAAATGCAAACGTCCCCATTTTTCTCAAATGTCAATCAAGGCAACCGACGCGTCTCTCCTAACGCAAGAACAATGCAAACAGGTTATCCAGGGCAAGTCAATTCGGGTGAGACAGACTATGGTATGAGTAAATATAAACTTGCAAGCAGATTCCATTAGTGGGAGGACTTTTTTACATGACTGAAAAAAACAAAAGCTAATAGAATAGAGATGTTTATCAAGAAAACAGTTCAAAGCCAACGAGTAACTGACAATCTGTATGCCATGATCCGTACAGTGATTATAGAGAAATGGGAGCATTGGAAGGGGTGGGGTAGGGGTGCTAGTTGGTATAAAGGTGGGGTAGGGGTTTGGGGTGGGTGTTTGGGGTGGGTAAGGGTTTCGGTTTAGTCAGGTCTCGTCAGGTAGAAAATGAGATGAGGCTAGGGAAAAGGTTTGATATCTGAATCACAAATAGAAGAGAGAAGAAAAAGGCTGCCTTATTGGGGAGAGGGGGGGGGGGATTCTATTCTTCAATAAATTTGGAGGTTAAGTTGTAGAGCTTGCTGTCAGTGCATAGTTGGGACATTTTTGCTGGAATTTCAGAACGCTTTGTTCAAAGCACCAAACGCAGTCACAGATGTATTTGAGCAAAAACAGATTATTCATTGAATACTTCTACTAATCCTTGTTCTACTAATCCTTGAGTCCCTCTTTTTCTTCCTGAAATGAATGTACAAAGCATTTCCATCTCCCTCAATGGGAGCGACGATATCGGGGGAAAAAGATAAAATCAAGCTGTCAAATTAGTCAGATGGCTGAGTAATTTGATTTGTCAGATATCAGGAGATGTAGGTTGTTCAAACATTTTAGTCACATTGGTTTACTTGGAAAAGCACATTGCACTAGCAAAAGACCCATGAGATGTCAGACAAGTTACCATGGCAACATATTACTTCTAAGTGATCTTTCAAACTGTAACACGTTTAGAAGTACGCGCACTTTTAGGCATCCGCCTTCGAGTTAAAAAGGTGAAGGTCGCAAAAAGGAGGTCAGCGCAAGTTTGATGTGTTACAGTTCATCGAATACATCGTCTAATTTCTGTAAAGATTGTACATGCCAACTGAAGCCACAGATTGTAAGAAAAGAAAAATATCACAAACTTGAAAGGCTACACTCCAAAGATGATTTGATAAGATTTGAATTGGCAAAACGACATTTGGAATGCCATCACGCAATCATTTCACATTTTGATGTACAAAAGAGTTTTCTAGTTTATCCAAAGGGATTTTGTGTTAGAAATAAAGGTTTTATTTACAATTTAGACCTAGCCCAATAGGTTACAAGTTAAAAGAACAGCCTGAACATAACTGCAAAACATAAGACTCACTTGTGGAGTTTCTTCACTTCCTGGTCAGCTAGTTTGCAAATTCTGTGGAGGTAAACATAGAAGTCAACATGAATTCCTATTTTTCTCTCCCTTTTTCTTGTGGGTGGGGGGGGGGGAGAAACTGCAGCAATGGTCTTCTAGGGATTGAATCCACCAGATTATTTACTGTAAATGAGACACAATGTATGTATTTTAGACCCTCCTGCAAGCAGGAACTCGCAAAGAAGCCATCATTGGCTTATCAAAGCCGCAAGCTGACCGAAGTCAGTCTCTTACATTCATATTTAAAGTCCATGATTATGAATTGTAAACCACTCTGTAACTGGACGACATAAATTAATCTTGGAGTGAATCGAACTCGGGACCTTATGATTGAAAGGCACTGGCGTTAACCACTGAGCTAACACTCCAGTTGTATGTACCATATGTATATAGTTATTGTACCATATTGTATGTTATTGCATTGTATACTGTACCATATTGTATGTTATTGTATATTGTACCATATGTATTGTTTATTGTATTATATGTTGTATGTACCATATGTATGTAAAATATTGTACCATTCACTTTTACTACTAACAGTCATCTCTTTGGATGATCAAGTTTGCTTGTTTCTGTTAAACTAGAAACCAGAAAATCCAAGGACTAAGGACAGACAGTTAAATGTCTTAGAAAGTCACTGTATGAGTGAGTACTCGTCAATCAATGTGTTTTGAATGAAGGCTTGACTTTTTTGTGGGATTGGATAGAAAGTCAAATTTGAACTATTTTACAATGAGGATACTCATTAGTGTAGACTGGTATTCATTAGACGGTGTCTCACACAGATACAGTATAAACATCATCTCATAAATAACATTTTCAGACAGTTCAAATATTACCTGCTTAAAATAAGACTAACATTTTGGGTAAAGTTATAAAAATTTAACTTTTTGCAGCAGAAACTTACGTGTATCTCGGCTCTGCACTGGCTATTATGAGAGGAATAATTGCGTCCTCGGGAGGGAGAACATCGGCCGCCAGAAAATTGACAATACCAATTTTGTTCTGCAAAAGAATATTCAAAACAGGTTTGCTTACTACTTTAAATAAATGAAAACAATGGAAACTTTGTAGCAGTGTGCTTCTTAAATGGTTGAGTCATACCACCACCCCACTTCCCTCCCATCCACCTCCCCCTGCCAGTCCTTTATCTTTACCCATCTTCTCCCTTCTCTCGTAAGCCATATATCTTTCTACTATCACTAACAAACAGTGGTCCCATCATAATTGAAACAGATACTAGAGAAATTTCTGCAATTCTCAACACAATGCAAACAAATTTCTGTTTTCGAATTCTGCGTAAAGGCAAAAGCCCTCTGTGTTTAATAATTCCCACATGAGGGACATCGGTATCCCATTTATGAACAACTCTTGACCGTGGAGTTTAACACTTGAACAGATACATTCTGTGTCATCTCACCTCTTCAGAGACGCTGGTACTGGGCCGCTCGTTGTCTACCAGCAACCTCTTCAGGAGATTCTTAGACATGCCGGGGGGAATGATAAACGCAGGAGGTTGCTTGGCATTACGAGTTGAGTGAGGGCGCTCTCCATCCTCACCATTTTCCTCCTTCTTGTCATCACTGGTATGAAAAATGAACAAATTTTTGAAGCATATTTTGAAAGAGATGTCGGGAAATAAGGTAGGACGGCACGAGCCGTGGTAATAATTCACACCACAAGAAAGCGGTTAAGTTGGACAATAAAATTCTTCCAGAATCAATGTAGTCATCAGTTTAGAAGCTGGTTGCATTATATTTCTAAATAATATCAACAGGCTTTCACAAGATTTATCAAGATCATAGTCCAATGTGCTACGAAAATACAAAATGATCAATTTCATTATGTCTCACTTAGCTGGATAGTGAACATTGCTCATTGATGGTGAGTACAAGTCGTTCTTCAAATGTCATATGCAAAGTAGACTAGGCTAAGTACATTTGCCATAGAAATACTGTAGGCCTACACTTTCTTATTCATATTGGTTTGATTTTTAGCTTGAGATATTTCATCTGGCAACTTGAGAAAACATTTTCTACTCAAGTGTATAACTTATTTGGCAGCAGAGATTACACTGCAAATTCAACTGCTCTGAGTACACATGACACTTTTGAATC
>KN886425.1:55225-72155 GCA_000934455.1 Apostichopus parvimensis
GAGATCATTATTAAAAGAGATTTTGCCCTTTTCTCTTCCAGCATTATCTGTGAGTTTTAATATATAATAGTGAAAAAACTTCCAGCCTCCACCGGGATTTCGAACCCGGGCCTCCCGCTTTATATGCGGACACCCTAACCACTAGGCTGTGGACGCTGATTGTATGTCCAGAATTTCGAAACCGGTAAGGAAGGTCGTAATTCCACTGTAGGCGTTTGTCACCTGTATCGAACAATACTAGTTCTGTAAGTTTTGGTGACATATTTTGTCTTACTCTAGAGATCAAACATGATTCTAACCAACACGAAGTCATTTGTTATTCCTATATATTCTTAACATATTAAATAGAATCTACTGTCCTCTTTTTAAGTATTGAAGATTGCTATCTCCTATCGTTATGTCACCAGCGCATAACATTACAGTCACATCAAAAATTTCTTTACGGTAGATTGTCACACATTTTTTTTATGTTGTATTTCCCTAGGTAATTTGTGTTGATATTTTACCATCAAAAGTATCGACAAAAGTGTGAATGTTCAATTATTATTTTGTTTCGTCAAATCCGACAACAAAATTTATTGCTGGATCAAATTTGGTTACCCCTGGAAAGTAGGCTCATATACTTGTGCAGAAGATTCGGCCAGATCAAATATTTACCCTCTAAATTTGGTTGCGTATCTATCAGCAAGTCTCACGCTGTTTTGAATTTGACCAGACTGAAATATCATTGCTGCAAGCGCAAAGACGTTTTGCTTTTATCTTTCTTCAAATTCTGGACGAATCTATAGATAAAAACAACTACAGAGAATTGATAAGCGTAAACAAATCGTAGATGGAGATAAATGAGACAAGAAGACTTGTCAGTGAATACCTGTGGATTTCCGAATATTAAGTATAGACATATATATACCTTGGGCAAGAAATGCATAACATTGTCTTACAGTTCTATAAAAAGCTCATTATTGCGAAATAAAAATAGCTAAATTAGTGTATAGGCAAGTCCTGCACGTCAGTATACGTAAACATATTCAAAGGTTAACGTATAACTTGAATGAACGAGGATTCTTTCTTTGGCAGAGACACACAAAAAATGTTGCAGAAACAAGACTTGTTTCTTCTTTCTTAGGGAAAAAGAATTGAATGAGATAAAGATAAAGAGAAATGAAATTTGGTTTTTTTCAGAAACTTAAAGAAAGGTGGCAAATGTCCTTTGCTTTTAGCAACAACAAAAAATAGTTAGATGGTAGTGTTAGCGTTAATAATTAATGAAGGATGGTTTCGTGGTGCAATATATGCTTTTAAGTACAAATTGCATAACTTTACAATATTCTGTTTTGGTGAGCTCTGGCGGCACCATAATGTGAATAGGGGATGAGGTGGATGGCAAGCAAACACTTAGTGTGGGGGGGGGGGCAGCATTTCTGAAAAGCAAAAATCCTGCTCCTGAGTAGTGTGCACACGGGCAGATTTAGCGTTTAGAGGGATTACGTTTTTCTTTACCGGAGTCGACTGGGGAAGACATACTTCATGCCCACCCTACGTAAGGCATCCACTGTTTAGTTGTCGCGCCTCCCTAAAATAAAAGGTTTTTTTTTTCAATCTGATCAAGAACTGTTTAACACTACTTTATGGGGGCTCTTGACCGCCTAGGTCCACGATTCATTCGTTGTCAGGGGCGACGAAACGCAAACTTCGCGGACCAGTGAGACATGTGACTTTGATTAGGGCGAGGGGATCGGTACCAAAAGTGACGAAAAGTTACCTTCAGATTCTTAGAATGGACAAAGAAATAATGGTATTTCAAAATTTTAATAAGTTTATAAATTGGCACTTTTCAATTACATTTTGTATTAAAATAAAGGGCAATAATAAAAAAGGACACCTTTTAGCCTAATTAGACAATTCGTCCTCTTTACTACCAAAAAATTGGGGCACTTCTAAGTTATGAAATGTCACACTTTCGTGGCCGTTTTTCACAAAACTTTGTCAGGAGCATATTTCTCCCCCAGTGATCCCCTTCGCCCCATATCCCCCAAACCATGTTCGTTATGCCATATTCTCACCCAGTTGTTCCACAAGTTACCGAGCACGTCCTATATATATATACAGAGAGAAAAGGTCAAAGAACCTGAGAAGCACTGAGGTTGGTGCCACATTGTTCAATTAATATCTCCCTTGAATTATGAATGAGCCTGTTATTTGTGAGAACTATTTTCGGATTTTGAGTAATTCCCATCAGGAGTATAGATGTCGCAAACGTTCAGCGCATCAGATGTAACTTTGACGTAATTTAGTACTCTCTATGCACGCTATATATCTATATATGCTGCATTTGTACGTTACATTCGTATGAAGAAACGCTAACATGGGGATAAATAGTGTGAAATAGTTATATGACATTAACGAAGCCCACGTACTGTATAAATTGGGTTTCCATGAATTAGCTTTCATTTCCGACATGAAAATTTACGATGCTCATATACTATATCACATTAATCATTTTATAAATATCCTCGGATGAATAATGAATGGATCCACCCAAAGTCATGCACAGTGCTTTATGATATAAGTAGTAGGTAGTAAGTTGAGTCTCGTCTATCCGACATGCTCAGTGATTAACCGCCGCCATGCATGTATCACGATCTTGCGCAAGGTTTATTGCTTCCTCGAAATTGTTAATGTTAACGTCCTTAAATTGCGACTTTATTTTTCCAAGCAAGGTAGTCACGGGCCTTCCTGCTGGTTTAGCAGTATGTCTCAAGGCTTCTCTTAAAGCAAACTTTGCTGGAGCGTCCTCCTGAAGTCTTGCTACATGACCGAATGACTATGGATGACCAAGGTGTTTGGTTGGTTTCATCGTAGAGCTCATCGTTTGATAACCAATTGTTATTGGTCCATCTAATGTTGAGAATATTACGAATAAGTTTATGATATTAAACGCTCACATATACCAGTATAGTCCGTATATAAGGTAAATGCTGCATAACTCCATGCAGAGTCATTTCATTTAATGAGGCCAACGAGGTAATCACTGCATTAAAGCCTGCATGTACAGTTCATCGGCATTCTGAAGCCGTCATCCAGAAAGGAAATATGTTATTATCTATGCTGAAAGCATATTTCATATGCAGTTTTCTTTAACATCCCAGAGAACATGTAAGCCAACATTGGAAAATATCACATGATTCATGTACAGATCTTTAACATTTTACAGTGTGTGTATCCTTAATCCATATACGGTATACCTAGGTTACAGCTTTCACGGACATTCAACTAGGTTACATTGTCTTTAGTTTGTCATACTAATTAGCATAGAACAATCTGAGACTTTCTCGTGGAACTCATATTTATAGTTTTTAATTTAATACCAACTTTCTCCTTCTTACTTCCCAGATTTTCTCAATCTAACGGTATATAGTAAATGTTATATATTTCATGGACTTAACGTGATATATTTTGGGAGTGTGTTAGGCAGTCCACACTGTCTTGCAATCTTTACCATTTGGAAAGTCTGTATAGGCTAAGCTTTATTAGTGAATCATTTATGCACAGCCTGTTTACATAGTAAAGTCTAGCCACTGACGGTCCATATACTAGAAACTTATCAAAGCAGCAGTCTCGGGACTTTGCCTAAGATGATGTGATTATGTGTATACAGTATACAGTAAATCACTAACATTTCACCAGATCATATGATCTATCTTTCATTTCCAATGGACTTTTAATGCTTCACTTGGAGGTGTAACACTGTCACGATCATAATGTGATAGTAATGATGTAAGGGGGATGGAGGTGGGGCGGGGGGGGAGGGGGTTTAGAGTGGATCAAGTTATTTGGTTTTCGAGCCCAGGCTCTATCTTGGATAAGTGTTCTTAAAAAGAAAGTATCTTTACAACGTAAAGTATACCTAACCATCGACACTCAACAACCGTGCATGCATATTCGCCAGTAATCGTTTACCCTATTGATTTTTCCCGCTACATAAAGGAAAGGTTAATAGGCAGTTACCGTCTGTGGCATTCTGCCCTCTGTACTAGGTCTTGAAGGTGTTAAAGATTGCTTAAGAGTAGTCGAGGATTTAAAGATAAAACTAAACCTGAACGGCATAGATCGATATCGAGCGAAGAGAGAGTAAAAAAGAAAAATGGGTAGAACTGAAGAGTCCTTATGGCATTGAAGCCTCTATATGAATCCATTAAAGATACTAAATAACTTGTGATGTGGATTGGTTTCAAAGAATGTGTATACCATTCGATCTAGACGTGATTGATGGCTATAATGTGACGTAATTTTACGAGTAAATGGACGCAACAAGTTTCCCTATAAAGATTGTATGAGCCGGAGGAGGGTGCCTGGGGGAAGGGGGGGGGGGTGGTTGAATCAAGATGAGACCGAAGCATAATGACAAAAAAACTTACTATAGACTTATGAATAAAAAAAGGTTAGTATACGACGAAGCTTGGAGAGCAGCTCTTTCCCGTTAAGCATCTTTTCGCCCACTTTTTATTTACATTTTGCTTTTATCTGTACGTTTACTTTGGAGGTGCAATGTCATGATCCTGTTTCTTTGCGATTAATGTCTCCTGTTAATATCTGATAGATATACAACTCTATGAACTCTCTCAGCTAGATATACAACTCTTTATGTTTCAACCCCCCCTCCACATGTCAACCCCAACCCCCCCCCCCCTCCCTACACTGAGCTTCCTCCCCTCCATAACTATACGATCTCATTTACCTGTAAACATTGTCAGAGTAACAAATAAAATAATGAAGAAAGAAAGAAAAGAATAGCAGGTACACCTAAAAGCACTAAATATTGTTTTCGTTACCTACTTAAGTGAGACCTATACACTTATCATATATGCTAACGTTAGGCCCCACATATATGTAGGTAATGGGTAACCGTAATCCTTGCTTGGGTGTACCTGTTATTATTCTTTATTTCTCTTTATTTTCAAAATATGTTATCGATACCAGTGCAAGACTATACATGAGGAGGTATACGGTAACTTCACGTATTATAATGTGTTAGAGATATCCAGCTGCACTGACGATGGCTATAGTTGCCGTGTTTGACAGCCAAAATGTAACCACTGTTCGAATGCATTGTTTCAATACGCAGCCTCAATGAAAACGATTAAGGATTAATAGAGCAAAGGAAGGAATTATCGATTTTGAACTTTGAGGTGCCTTCAAAAATTATTTCACCCAATTACAATTAAACATAAACTCATGTGCGAAGTTAAGTTTTTCTTTTTCACCTGATTCTGGTAAAATATGATCAAACCGTCGATGAATTTATATACTTGAAAGAAACAGTGTATCCAGATAGCAACATTAGACAGGTCGTCATAACCTTTCTCTTCTAAAAGATGATTTGTATGCTCTTAGCACCGCAAAGTTACCGTACATCATCTTACCGATACTCACGCTTATATACAGCGCTGTTCTCGTATTCACGAGGTGGTACTGGTAAATACAAGTCATGTGTGAACCTGTAACTGTTGCTATGTGTAAAGTCCCTTTGATTAGTAGCAATCTCAGTGTTTAACGATACAATGACGTCATTACGTTTTGTCCCGGTACTGCGATGCCTGACCAGATAGTTCAACTCTGAAATCTCATGAATTGATTCTATCGCGATATTTCCTGTTATTGGGATAAAAATAAAATACTGTTCTCTTTTCACCGGCTATCTTTAACACTTTATATGCATATATATATATATATATATATAAATCCTATAGCATTGACCTCGAGGTCATTGACTCACAGTCCTATATAAATATACAAGTCTATTTATCACTATCTTTGTCGGATCCTTGTCAAATTCATCAAAGGTAGAGAAACTCTAAGCTATAAGACACCATTCCTGTCGTAGGTAATTACAGCACAGCTTGGTTAATAACTAAATATACCCGAGGCAATATCATGAAGGAAGTCTCCTGTTTAGTATCATTTTCACGTCGAATTCACAGTTGAATAAGATGTGACACTGTTGCTACTATAGGCTTTTATTGTCCGTAGGATAACCTACTTGAGAATCATCTTACGAAGATAGCTCGGACTGACAGTCAGCTCTTTCGTCTTTCTTCTGCCTAAAATGCCTAGAAGAAATATAATCTCCATTGTGCATGGCACGTGACCCGATGTATAGGCCTTTGAATTGTGATGGCACAGACTTTCATGCCGATAAAGTGTTTCGGTACAAGCAATGCAAATCTTTAGTATATATCATTTAAACAGACTTAGGCCTACAAGCGCATAGGCTGTGCACGAACAGGATATCTTATATCACAGATAAAGACTATATGTATCAACATAATTTACGAAGTTAAGAGATTGTTAGCCCATGATGAGAACGCTTAGTATAAATCTTAGTTAAACAGACTAACAAAAGACTGAAAACTGCACGTTTAAGTATCTCTCCTTTACTGGGAATATCTATATAAACAAACTTTAACATATGGAAGATTGTTGATCAATAATGCGAACGTTTTGGTGTCAACATACGTTATACAGACTTACAAAAGGCAAAATGTTGCACATGAAGGATATGCTTAACAGTGGAATATCTATGCAAACAGACTTAAAGATGTTAAAATACTGTTTAACATGAATATTTAACTTGATCGTATATTTTAATATATAGTAAACAGACTGGCAAGAATGAACATCTGTTAATCGTTATCATTCCTTCAATAAGGGTTTTCGAAACTGCAAAATGTTGAAAGACTGTGTGTGAGCAATGCACCATTTAGGATTCTCGTTGGTAATCTGCTGATCCGTTTCCGGATATTTTTGTAAAAGACAGTTGAAAAGTATTCACGTTTTAAACAAAATTATTATACTATATGACACTGTATACCACTAAAAAAATAGACTGATTATTATTACATCTGATCAGAACATAGCCGAATGGGTGCTTGCTATTCTGATATCGCAGATGATGTCGAAGAATAATCATAACTTCACCAGCGGTGTCAATTTTGTCTAAATTTAGAAGTTTTCAGTCATAATTGTAAATATTCTATCTGTATGTATATTTTTGTTTTTCTTGTGGACGATATTTGCAGCGCAAAACAAAAACGGTGAACACACTTTCTCTATACGGCTTTAGGCGGAAATGTTGCCGTCAATTCACAAAAGGTTCCATGAGTATAAAATGACAACCTCTGTCAACAAACGGCGTTCCCTAAAGGGAATTCGTCTGTCTAATTTCTGGCTCTTTGCACAATGTTAAAAATCATTTATGCCATAATCTTCATTATGATTTCCTTCCCTCCTTCTACTAAGAAAGGATCCACAATGTATGTGTAAGCATATACACGTACTTCCAGTTAATGAAAGTCGGGGGAACGGACATTTAAAAGATGCGTTCTTTCTAACTACTTAAAAGCAATCGATTTTTGTTCCTCTAGAACCCTTTAAGCTTCCATCATCAACGTCAGTGATAGCCTTGACTTTAACGACTGACGAACTCAACTATTAATCCGGTTAGGCAAAGACAAAGATAAGAAACGAAAGGCTTTAAGATTTTATCGGAACCTTTGGGACTCAAAATCAGGAAAGTCCAGAGAACGCGTAAACTGATCTATGCATGTATATATTATAATGTATTTAAGTTAGATTTTTAGAATTTTGACAAGTCTATAACATGTTGACTTTTTACCTTCTGATATTTTTTGTTGTATGTGTTTTTACATCTTTAATTGGAATAATCACACAATTTACGATATCTTACTTTTCTTCAGTTTATTGACAATTACGTTTACAAAACATTTATAGATCTACAAAATAATATCATAAAGTATTTACAATAAATTAAAAAAAGCGACATATCTTATTGAAGTTGCATTTTTCATAGAAAAGAGCTAATAAATTTAGTGTATGGCTAAACAGGGATTCGAAACAGTGAACTCTGGATTACTTGAGTTGGGAAGTGACCGTTCTAGTCATTAACCTTTTTTTAAAAAATATTTTCCATTCTTTACAATTTCCCGACTAGTTTTTCAGATATTGTAAGCTTTACTTTTGAATTTTTTGGAAATTTTTGGATTACAGAAAATAGAAAGATGTTTCTTAATAAAATAGTTTGGTTGGTATATGTGACACACATCTTGATTTCTAATTGCTAAAGAAAAATGTTGGAGTCTCAACGACACATATACTCACCGATTCTGTTTGTATTAACGCACACAAGTTTGGGGGAAAACTAGACTCTCTTGTGGAAAACACCGTCTTTCGAGAGATGTTTTTGCAAAGAGTGCAAAAATAAAAACCAAATTAAAGACTGACTTATTATTGCTAAAATAAATTGTATTTATCGAGTATCCTTTGACCGCAAGCATTTTTGTGATTCTTTAAAACGAGGCCTACAGCACTATAAAACTTCGTTTAGCGAAGGATACGCATTGCATACCCTTCCTGACCTAAATCTTGGTTTGTCATATACTTTCGCCTGAAATTGAAATATTATATTTCGTTGTCCCTCCCAAAATGTTATTTTTGTAAACTATTCTAGATTAACATAGTCTATCCTCGAAATGTATACGTCAGAATATGACAACCTGAAAGAGATACATTTTTGGTATTTGAAATTTTTGGAGATTCTCCGTGACAACTTGTCTAGTCAATATAAGAAACGGATTGAATTTCAAACACAGAGAAAGCAAACTTAGCTTCATATTTGTGGAGCCAACGATCGAAAAGAAGTGTTACAGAGGGCAGTTGTCTGTCAAAACGAGGACATAACCACGGTAAATTAGACATCACAAGATCACTGACCGTGGTGGTAATTGCATCAGGAGTTTGTATGTAAATTAATTTTACCTGTTTTAGGGTTAAGCATTCTTTATAAAGTGTATCTCGCGTTTCATATATAGTTTCACTATAACACTGTCATTCTTTCACACTATCACCGTGATATTACCATGATAGTGTATACGTTCAAAAAATGCCCGTAGAACCTTTCTACGTTGTAGTCAGTTGCAGTATACCACTGTCATTCGTTCACTGCACTATCACCGTGATATTACCATGATAGTGTATACGTTCAAAAAATGCCCGTAAAATCTTTCTACGTTGTAGTCAGTTGCAGTGTGCCACTGTCATTCGTTCACTGCACTATCACCGTGGTATTACCATGATAGTGTATTCGTACAAAACATACCCGTAAAACTGTCTACGTTGTAGTCAGTTGCAGTACACCTCTATCATTCGTTTACACTTCACCGTGATATTATAATGATAGTGTATTCGTGCAAAGCATGCCCGTAAAACCTTGCTATATTGTAATCATTATAGATGTATTCTAGTGACTTATACACTGTCCTCTACCTCTATAACATTACATATGTATTGTTATCACTATATATCACTATATATCAATACACATTGAGATGAACCTATACAGTTATGAAAGATGAAAATTCATCATCACTATATGGCTCGTTTAAAATTCTCTGATTTTCTTAGACATATAGTTTATGCCTTGCACACTTATTTTAATACTTATATTCAATTGTCACCAACTCTATAAATAACTAGCCTAAATCTGTCAGATCACTACAATACTAACACAATATTTACTTATGGGAACTATACATATCATCTCCTAAATGTAATGCAAATGACAAGCAATACACACGTCACACGAATATCAGGCGCACACTTATACCCGAAATACATCTCGTTAGTCATTGATCAAAGTTATAACAATACAGTAGGGAGATTCACTTAGCTGTATGATATGATACATACGTGATGATCTGTGGGACAGGCCACATGCAGAAATAGTCAGTTTATATAATGTATTGATGTGCCAGAAAAACTCGCATTTTATTGACACGTCAGTACATCGTCCGAATTGCGTCACTGTAAGAAACAACATATATCTCGACACTATGTCTCAGCTATCAGGGCCGACTTCACTAAAGCGAAGGATGTATAAAGGACTTCCTCCCCCCCTCCCCAACCCCCCCCCCTCAAATGAAATTTTGCATTCTGAGTCAGTTTCCGCTATAAATTAGGTCTAACTTTGTAGTACTTAAAAATCTTTGATTTTTGCTTGAGGGTTTTCGGAGTTGGTGAGGTGGGGAGGGGGGGGGGGTTGTAATCCACCCCACCCCTGAGTCTGCGCCTGGTGAGCATCTTGTTACATTGACTTTCTACGTGCAGATATATGTCGACACGTGGATTTAACAAGTTCATATACTATATACAATGATAACAGAATACACTCTCTCAAAATTAGACCAAAATAAAATCAGTGTTGCTGGGGCAAATATTACACTCAATACACACCGGCTATTTGGTTTGCATGTATATGATATTTCCTGCGTCAATAGCTTCTGGACAATTATAATGCTATATCTATAAATGTAATTATACAGGTACCAGCTTAAAGTAGCATATACCTTTGTACATGTATGAAGAGAGGAATCAACTATGAAGGTGTTTACAATGTGTAGCTCCTTTGGGACGAGAATAAGCTCTCAAGACGTCAATAATGATTTTGACTCTGTTTATGGCTCATATTTTATTGATTTGCAAAATGGAATTTCATGGATGTTGAAAACAAATCTTATATATGTTTTTCCTCTTACACACCTGAAACTGATTTTAAAATTCTAGAGAACATAATTAGAAAATGATGTCAGCGGATGACAGGTGAATGTCTAAATAATGCGTATGCATATTCAAAAAAAATTTCGTCAACTTTTGAATAAACTATAATGTCAGTAGTTCATGATATCATGTCCCGTTGGTTCACATGTTCAAACGATAAGGACCTAGCTATCCCTTAAAGAGAGAAATCCTTTTCAATTGTGAGAGTATCAGTTTATACGTTATCTTAAATCACCTCGCTATGATAACAAAATTTGCCAGTTTCTCACATTGTTATTATACTTCAACACAAATTTTAATTTGTTAAATTGAGAGAGAGATAGAGAGTGAGAGAGGGAGAGGGGTGGGGTGGGGGGAGACAAACTGAACCATCATCTATGTTATCTTGATTTTCATCAACAATTGCTGCAAACAGCCAAGATAAATGCTGTTCTGTTTGTTGGGATATATCATGGTTTAAGAGTCATTACAGGGTGTTACATTGTTTTCGAAGTTTGTGAAAACACAGCGCCAGTCGGACGTTACATCAAATACGCTCCTTACATGTTCCTTCAGTTCTTCATTATGAAAAAGCTACAGAATTACTTTTGGAAGTCAATTACTGGATTAGCTAATATTAAAAATGTCATCATTTCAGCAACAGGCTTTGCAAATATAATCTCTATACTATAGAAAATAAACAACTTAATTTTATGAAGGGAAAAAGACATTAACAATTTCAAGCACTTGTATCTTCGCGATGTCACTGTTAAACTTGTCCAAGAGTAATATGTAAGACACATTTATAAAATGATGATTATTGCAAACACGTAAACAATTTCTTATCATTTGTGGGAATTCATTACACCTAAAACAGATAAACATCTCTATCGCATCAGTTAATGACAGGGACGTATGATATGGAAGTGTACACCCCCCATACCCCCCCCCCCCCCCCTCACTTGGATCATCACCCAGAACGATGATGGTTGGGTATATGTGCTTTTATGTCGCAATTGATCTTTCAAAACGTGGAGATACGCCTGTTCCCCTGGAAACCAAATCTCAGTATAGCAGGCCTAAACTAACAGCAGTGATATACAACATGTTGCTATATGCTTCCGTCCTGTTTGCATGTAAAGATCAATGCGGATGTTAACTATTGTTATGACTGATGCCAGCTAAGTGTACCATCTTTGAACGAAAAGATTATTCATAATTAAATATTAATCCGTACTTGACATTCCACGGTAGTTACATTTGAATTCATCAGCCTTGTGCTGATTGGAGGAACGCGATGACGTAAGTTAGTTACCGAAAAGCCACGTGCCAGTAATTTTAACCATTTTTCATGTTAGGATACATTATAACTCGTTCAAATGGTACGTGTACAGCTTTAAATTCAATGTAATTTATAGAAAGAACATGAATGCCTCAAAGGAACTCGATTCTATACCTGTCAAAAGAAATATCAAATGACGTAGACAGACATATAGATTCGTGATATAACATGTCCCAAGGAGAAACATAACTTAACTGATAACGTATACTATATAGCCTTCAATTAAAGCAGCTCCTTCTGTACAGATAAGGTATTACACCTCCCTACAGGCAAATACATACATGAGAGCAACGTACATTGTTCGGTTACTTTATTTGTGTCACAAATTATGCGTAATTACACGATAAAGTTGTGATACTATTAAACAAAGAAACTATTGAATACTATGAAACAAAGAAAACCCGAAAAACAGGGCAACAACAAAAGAGAAAAAACGAGCAAACAATGTATTTAGTCTTATAAAACTGTAACAAACTTGTGGTTAGGTAGAAGATACACACCGGAGCCTAATGTTATATAGGCCTATATGAAAACTGAGCTGAATGTGTGATATCTCGTATCTAGGAAGGCAACGATTGCCAGCAAAATGCACCACTGTTGACAAGAATGGTTCTTATTGTATTACCATTTGTATGTGTGAGGCAGTTTGGCTGAAATGTATGGACGGCAATACTACAATGCATCATATAACATTGACATGAAGCTTTTATAATAAGGTATCGTATCGTCAAAATGCATGTTTAGATAAAATAGCGTATAAGTTACTAATTTATAACTCATGCCAATCTCCATCAACAGTTTAACCTACATCACACAGTTTAATGTACATCACACCTACCAGGAACGTGTCACGTGATCCTGTCGGTTCATTCCCTGGAATCAGCGACTCATTTCCATAGTCTAAAATTTAGGGAGAGAACATGAATACAAAATATAAACCGAAATAGTTACCTCTCGGGGAGTGGCTCATCTCCGGGCCAAGACTCTGACAGCATATAGTGAAATCCTCGGGAATATATGCTTTCACCACGTTGACCAAACTCTCCCCTAAACAATGAACTGAATTACACATCAACTTGTTTGATTTATATACTGGCATATACTTTGCCCGTACACCTCATACAAAGACCCCACCAATGGTCTCCTTAGCCACGAATTTAGGTGACTATATACGCCCTGTGGTATCTTAGAATATACCTGACCAGCACTTCATTCGACACACCGTATAGTAGAAGATAAATTCTGCAATGGAATAACACATACTGGCAGCTGAAGTGCACTTAGTCGCGAGATACAACAGATGTAAAATATAATAAAGAAAATATGTTTTACCCTTTCATGATTCGGCGTTGTTCGCCCTCTGGAAAACTACTACAGACGCCCCCCCCCCCCACGCCTTTCTCTACCCTCAGCAAGAATGGTTTTTATACCCCAAATGTGTATGAATATCAATTATAATAAAGTACATTACTAATATTTACAAAATCTATCTCTCGACTACCGCAGCCAATAAGAATTTTTTTCGCTGGAATTTACATATTGTTTCAATAAAATACATGGTATTTACCAATGTTTGCCTTGCTCGGCCCGTGAGACCTTCAATCACGTGATATGATATCTTTCGACCATTTCTCATATACGTTAACAATCAGGAATTTTCACAATAACCTACACCTTCGTCAAAAAATATGTCTTAAATGTGTCATGGGCTACCACTTTAGCGACAAAATTAATCACACAGAAAGCTTTCTACACAAAATGTAGTTTTACACACTGAACATGAGACTTTTCCAATGTATAAATTTGAACTTGATTTGCATCAGTATATGTCGTCGTGTGTAACACAAGTGTGTGTTATTTCACAAAAACCACTCACAGCCTGGAGAGGGAGAGAGAAACCAAACATTGTTTATTATTCTTCACTTTAAGAAATGAAATCGCGACTCTCCATGGTGTTCGCTATATTCGATAGTCGCAAGTTATCAATTTACACGTTATATTACATCTCTAGACCGGAAATTAACACACATCTGGGAATCAAACCACGTTACGTGTAAGTTGGACACTTTCAATTATACATGCAACCGCTCCTTGTAGAGAGAACCAGCGATTATGAACAGCAACCGTAATGGAAATACAGTGACAAAAGAAATATTTCATATAGGCAGGCCTATATATGCTGTACCGGTGAAACTGCGCACTGGTCAGCCGTGGTATGAACATGATTTCGAAGGTGGTCGTGGTGGGGGTGAAGTGGGGGAGGGGTGGAGGAGGGGAGGCGAATCTAAATTCCCCCAACTGTTTTAGGTGGGGCATAAACTATAATGGAGTGGTCAGAGGTATACTTTCATGATTGTATATACGAGTCAGCATAGCAGCAAGATATTTGTCCATCCATTCAAACCTTATACGAGGAACACATGTAGCCTATAGTCATAAACAGTGAGGCAACGTGCATTGTATAGTTAGAAATATGGAATTGTAATATAAATCAATGTCACTGGCTGTTGACGTTCCCAGTCATGTTGGTATAAGTTAACATAACGGTGTATATGGTATCTTACATAGATGTCGGCGAAACATACTTACAGCATTTCTATATGCAATCAGATTTAATAACCTTAATTGAAACTTAAATAATTTAGTGATAATTAATTACATGACTTGCATAAAATTAATTAGGCTATATGTAAAGAGACTTCCATAGAGACTTACATATACCTCTACGGTGACAATTATTAATAATTTTGACGTTTTTAAAGTGACTTCCCATGGATATTAACATGCACCTCTCTATATGGTGGCAACTATAAACAATTTGAAAGAGACTTCTGTTGAGATTTACATACCTCTATGATGACAATTATAAACCTTTTGTTTTAACGATTCTCTCGAGATATAGAACGTGCAGTGATTTTTCTGTTTGTGTTTTTCTTCTATATTTCATCTATTTTTGAGAGTAATTTTATACTCAGATTGCTGGTTCATCCTCTTCAACAACGATTATCATTCTACATCCGGGTATTATGTTCAATGTCAATTTACATAACTAACTTTACACAGTAGAAATCTTTGTTTTGTTTTGTCTAAGTTTTTAGTTTCTTTATTGCCTTCTTCTTCTTCTGTTGTTTCCTTTAACTTTTTTCTTGATGTTGTCGAAACTGTCGAAGCCTTCATCTTTCAACCAATTATAACTAGGATTAGGAGGCTCTCAGAAATGTCATTTATCCTCCCTATAGGCGATTCACTGAAACATCAAAACTTTGAAAGATCACTGCTAACTGTTAGAGGCTTTTCTTTAAAGGGTCTCGTTTTTCTCAGAAATAATAAATCAAAATAAATTCTCTTTTGCAATGTTAATTTTTTTTTAAAGAAGAGAAAAATTATCACTGCAACAGTTTTCTGCAGGCTTGCCAATGAAAATAAAACAACATAAACTAAAATTCACACAAAATATCCTACACACATACATAAGTTCTATAACTATTTTAAAAGTATTTAGTCGCCGACTAGGAGATTTTGTGCCGAAATAGTAGGTATAAGCTTTCCCGTGGATAATTTTTATTGAAAGGTATTGCTGTAAGCCTTACATTGTCAGTTATAATTAGATACGGATTAAATTAAACAAGCCTACCTTTACTTAATCACAAAAGTTCGTACAACATTGGCAGGAGAATATATCATCAATTTATTGGTGGTCGGTGTCCTCCGGAGGTCTAGTCACAGCTAATGGTGTGAAGCACGCAGTACCTAGACACACGTTAACGTTGAACTATACATAAACGTGCCTCAAATATTACTAGTCAGTAAACTGTAAAGGTAGCCTACGCAAACATTCTCTACGAAAGGATCATTGGATTTAAGAATGCCAGAAAAGGCGTGAACAGTTCGTTACAGGTATAGGCTAGGCATTGAAGCGTTGACGTTACGCTTAGCCTACTATTTTTTTCCATCCCATTTCTGTTGCACGTATATCTATGAATGAACGGCTCAGTGATGCATGATCTAAGTTTTTGGACTAATGGACCAACCATATGAACAAATGTTTCGTACAGAATGAAGGAAAATAACGAACTTCGCAAAAGCTTGTTATGACTTTTCGTATATACAGTACACACGCATAGTTCAATTTTGTATACACTACACACAGTGATTTCAATCCGGCCATATGATGTTGTGCAATTTTACAGGAAGTGACGTATGTGCGACCGACAAAATACCCAGACGATTGGTAGAATTAAAATATCGCTTTCAAAGCTAATCGTTTTCAAAGCTAATCGATTTCTATAGAGTCAAAGTTATTCTCCTCATACTTAACTCAACTCTATTGTAAACATACCGTAACTCGATGTTCTGACACCCTTTGGATAGAATTCAGAAGCCTTAATGTCTCTGTGTTATAGCATTTGCGATTATTCTTTAGTCTTCTTAAGCCTCTCTTTAAAGTTTAAACTGATAGCCAGTAACGCAGGGTTCTGTATAATTTACAAGAATTCCTCCGGTTACAGACCATAATCTCCATAATAGGCCTATACAGTTGAATAAACTGCAGAATTTTAGGGATTTCATCAATTAAACAGACCCTTTAATATAACTTTGACAGTTTGCAAGGAGAAAGGTGGCACAAGCAATTGTTATCGTTTAATCATAAGGATAACTTCAACAAGGACACCAGAATACACGAGAAAGGTTACTGGAATCCTATCTCACATCACTCTTAAATAACTATATGTATGTACCACAAAGCTTAAGTTCTCATCATGTGTATGAAACGTGCCCTCATTAGTTTTCACAAAGTCACTTGTTCCTTCCACGTTACAGGGTGAATCCGTGCATATATATAGAGCTGCATATGTGCAGTCTCTCGCCCATCATTTCCCCCATGCCACTTTCTTCCTTTGACGGCATCGCCTCCGGCTTGCTTTTACAGGATCTTGTTTGTTATCCTTTTAACCAGCTTCCGAGTTTTTCAGGAAT
>KN886425.1:77043-91669 GCA_000934455.1 Apostichopus parvimensis
CTGCAGGCTTAGTGATGTTATCCTTAGCAGACGACAAATACAGAATCCTGCAGGCTTAGTAATGTTATCCTATGCAGACGACAAATACAGAATCCAGCAGGCTTAGTGATGTTATCCTAAGCAGACGACAAATACAGAATCCTTCAGGCTTAATAATGTTATCCTTAGCAGACGACAAACACAGAATCCTGCAGGCTTAGTAATGTGATCCTAAGCAGACGAAGTCAAATAGTCACACTGAATTGAAGGAACATTTTGTTCATTGAATGCGCGTTTAAGTGATGTGTAGTATTCATTCCATGATGGGCATAATAGTCAAGTTTGAAACATGACAGTCGAAGAAAAATGCCGCTATTCAAGTCTTGTAATTTGAGCGTAATTAATTTTTTCCTTCTTTATTCTGCGAGATTCTCTTCTTTAATTGGTAAAAAATGTAGAATTTCCGGACTGATTCTTGTGTTCATATGACGTAAATGATGACGTCCTATATTCTATTCAGGAAGACTACTTGTTCACTACAATATATAGTTTTTATGAGTAGCAATGATTCTAAAAAAATACTAATTGTGTTTTACATTCTTTTCTATTAATAGCAACAAAAGTGTTTAGACTGTAATCGATAAAGTTATGCCAGTTTGAATCGAATTATTAATGGTCGCTTAATTAGCAATGTTTGAGTTTAACAGACATATATTTCAACAATAGTCGGTGTAACGCTGTGCTAAATATTACTGCAGATATTATAGTAGACATAAAAAAATACTTCTTTAAGAATTTATTATGACAATACTCACATTAGGTAAGCCATGAAGGAGGTAATTAATTAGCTTGCAATTACAGATATCTTAAATCTTGAACCAAAGATGAAGATGTTAATTACCGAGGTTTACTAATAAGCTTAAACTGCCATGTTTAAGTAATTCAGTATGTCGGGTCCTTATAGGCAAGCTCAATTTGTACATGAAATCAGTTCTATATTCCAAGTATGCATATAGTTTGTGATTCATTCGACGACGAAGCCAATACTCCGATCGAACCTGCTCTCATTTTCATAGATTTGGTTTTCCTAGCAAAAACAAACTACCAACATTCATCTTGTTTCATGTCTAAAACAGGGAAATCAAATCGATTGGCCTACAAAACAAATTTGCTCTCCGGTCAGTTGGTGCAAATAAACTGCTTTTATCACCATGTGGTTGACGAACGGTAGAAAAACCAATACTACATTATTGAAGACTGGTCTACAGCTGCATATTTTGTACGCAGCATGTGTTATAGTAGTAGTAATGCAGTTTAACTTGGGGGCAATTTGACGATTTCGAATCCAGGTCAATTAAGATTTGTTTGACCTGATGACAGCTCGATCGACGCTAATGCTCCATAAAACGACTGTCGACAAGTTCACTGCGCACGTGCACGGTAACTATGGGAACAGCCTCGTTGTTCCACAGTATGAGTCTTAAATCTTGTCAGAATTTTCACCTGCAGGGCAAGGTCTTGAGTGATGATTATACAAGGTACATGACAATGGCTACTACAGTTTTTTATTCCCTTTTTTTCAAAACTTGTCGGACGACCAGTTTAGCATTGACAGACAGCGAACGATAAAATTGCTCCCTTCAAAAAAGAGTAAAGTTAACTTGACATTGGTAGACAGCCTTAGCTAAACTTGGTCCTGTCAAACAAACTAAGTAAACTTGATTGGTAGACAGCCTTAGCTAAACTTGGTCCTGTCAAACACACTGAAGTAAACTTGACATTGGTAGACAGCCTTAGCTAAACTAGGTAAGTGGACATTGCCAGAAAGCAAAATGTCAACTTGGCCCTGTCAAACAGACTTGGTAATATTGACATTACCAGACATCCATGTAGGTAATCGTGACCGTCTCAGACAGACTATGGGCTATAGGTAAGCTTGGGTGTGTCAGACATACTTGAGGTAAGTTTGAATGTCAAGACAATCAAATGTAACTTTGACCCTGTCAGACAGCCATTGGTAAATTTGTACACGTGAACCTGTTAGACAGCCTTAGCTAAACTAGGTCCTGTCAAACAAACTAAGTAAACTTGATTTTGGTAGACAGCCTTAGCTAAACTTGGTCCTGTCAAACACACTGAGTAAACTTGACATTGGTAGACAGCCTTAGCTAAACTAGGTAAGTGGACATTGCCAGAAAGCAAAATGTCAACTTGGCCCTGTCAAACAGACTTGGTAATATTGACATTACCAGACATCCATGTAGGTAATCGTGACCGTCTCAGACAGACTATGGGCTATAGGTAAGCTTGGGTGTGTCAGACATACTTGAGGTAAGTTTGAATGTCAAGACAATCAAATGTAACTTTGACCCTGTCAGACAGCCATTGGTAAATTTGTACACGTGAACCTGTTAGAAAGACTATAGTTAAACTTGATCCTGTCAGACAGCTATTGATAAACTCGAACAACAACGACAAAGGTTTATCTCCGTTTTAAATCAGAAACCCTTACATCAGTTTAAGAACAATGATATAGCTTTGACAACACGTATCTTTCATAACAAACTCATATAATGACGCCTTTGGCGTTCCCTAGTTTTTGTGTGTGTGTGTGTAATTGTGTGTGTGCGTTATGCTTTCATATTGGTCATACATCATACCTTTAAACACGCCGATATTACTCCTAATATGAAATGCACACTCCTTATATGAATCTATTAAGTCATTAAACTACACTTAATGGCCGAGAATATTTCCAAGCCTTCATTCTCATAGCGATACAAGTGTAATAATACTCTTGGCAAGTGTCCCTGGATAAACATAAGTTTGTAAATAATTATGACTTCAAACAATTCTTTCACAAATATACCACTTTTAAATCAAATTTACAATCAATTACGGTAGTGTGCTAAAAGACGTTGTGCCATATCGTGCGTGCGTTAAAGTATAGAGAGGTGTACGTCATATAGTGGATGATTCAGGTTCAATCCAGACCTTCAGTGCGTTGCAACATACAGGCAAAAGTACTTTTGATACTGTGACAATTTTACCAACTATAATTTTTTTAGTTTAGACAATCGTTGAGAATAAAAATGGTACCTTACAGACAATAATAAATGATACCCAATTATTGTATAGCGCATCACACACTAAAGGTATGGTGGCGCTGAGAAACAGAGGATAGATAACAGAGTATAAAACTATAAATATAAGAATAAATGAATCTAATATGCTTATGAAATAGATACAGACTCATCCCCTTTAACTTGGCGAGTCAGACTATTCCACAGAAAGCCTAAACTTGATAAAACTGCGGGGGAAAAAAAGAAGAAAAGACTGGACGATGGATATTGACATTGTGGTTGCATTATGAGAAAAATGTAAAATCATATGTACAGTAGAACGCAGGAGGCAAATAGTAGTGTACATGTGAACAAGACGTTGTACGTTGGTGAGGGCACGGCCATGGGATACATTTGAAAATCGGCCATGGGTAACTGAATCCGACCTTCCCGCAGGGGTGGAGTCGGGTGGGGAGGGGGGTTCCTCCCGAAGGAAACAAATAAATAAAATTTTGTACGTTAAGTGGTGCATATACTGTAGCACAGTATGGCTACAAAATTATATTGGACTTTAATTAGGTATACAAGCAAGGTGGTGCTAATATTTACTTTTATTTTTGTAATGTGTGGTTGAAAAAGAGCGAGGGGTGTGGAGGGGCGGGTCGGGTGTACACCTCACACACCCCTGTCATCGCGCCTGAACATAATTTATCTCAAGTTAATTTCTCTACTACTGATACTCTTTTATTAGTAGTTCGTGGACAAACTGTTTAGGACAATATTTTCAACCTTTAATACTCAGACAATATCACGTTATACGAGCTCACGGTCCAAATTATAACCATAGAATTCACCTTTCGACGGAAACGTCTTCGTATCGCGAATTTTCCTCTCTCTTTATGTCTTCGTCAAATATTATGAGTGCTCCCGCAGGTTTTTGGAGGCGAACGGGATATATACACAATCGAAGTGTTTATACCACCTGGCTAAACTATAACAACAACATAACACATCTCTATAGAATCGAGCGTTTAGCACATGCTTCGTTGTATCTTCTCGCGTAATACGGCTACCTATGTGGAAACATTTATATCCACAGAGACAACTTAAAACAAGAACAACATTGCATAAGGGTTTTTTATGCAAACGTTTCAAGTTGAATTTTGTTTCAGTTGTATGTTATACTCAGATTATCTTACGTCTACTTAAATCATTCACTGTTCTATAATAAACCTATCGTTTTATCGGAGACAGGAACGCTGTTTGTGAATTTTTGTCGGTTTTGAAAATTCCCACCGGTAGATAAGAGTGAGGTTGACGATTCCCAACGGTACGGCTCGCGGATTGAGTTAGCGTCAACGGCCATGCTTCAGAATAAGATTTGCTTATCTTTGCTTCTCTTTTTTAAGCTTTTAGTACTTGTCAAATGCTTAAGCACTAGATTATTGACATGACAAAAAAAAAAATTCTCGATTGGGGTCTTCGTGTTGGAAAAGGGAATTCTAACGGGTACTGTGAAAAGAGCCAGTGCGCATGCTCAACTTATCAAACAGGACATTGTAACGCAACGTAACAATTCAGGCTCACAATTAACAAGATTATGAGATTGACTGCGATGTTCTATTTTCATCACATTTTCTCAAGAAGTAGCGGTAAAATTGGTTGTCTTTCGTTTATTTCAGTGTTTCTGCTTTTTGAGAAAACTTAAGAAATAACTATAGTAAACACACAGTGTGCCATACGTTGGTGGGGTATCAAAAACTGAAAACACAGCGGTAACAAAATTTACCAACTAATACAGCGACATAACATTGTACTGTGTTGGCAGTACGTTGCTTAAATTTGCTACAAATTTGCAAATGTAAAGCATATAGATATAAATAGCATAATGTCCTCGTTTTTTTTTTATATCATCACTGTTTGCGTTTCTCACCGTTATATATGTATAACTGAAATAAACCGTGATTTTCCTTAGTGACATTAAATGTAAACACATATACATCCACAACTTCTCTCCAAAACTATGGATTCTTTTTCGTTTTTCTTGAATGATTAGTTTTAATGTTCAGTACAAACGCTTTGAAATACAGTCATTGCGCTCAAAAATGTATATATTTGACAGAGGGAACTCTGTCAAATCAACTCGTTCATAATAACGCACCGTTATGATTACCTGGTTACATTTTCGAGGATGTAAGAGGATCGGGTTGATCCTAGTGGATCAAGTGGGTTGTTTGGTTTCCATGTTCAGGGTGTACTATTGGGCGACTTTCCTAGGTCTGAATGATTATGATTTTGGTTTACAATGTCTTGTTTTGTAATACTAGCTGGTTGACAGCTATAATCTCTCAAACGTATATAGAGACTCTGCCTTGTGCCTTGTGCTTTCTGTTAATACCAGAGGAGACGGAATAGGGTACAACTTGGGCGGGTGTGGCCTCGGAGGGGGGAGGGCTGGGGGTACAAACGTCGAAGGGCTGTAGGATATGTGACTTTCATGTTGAGGGCGGTAAACCGAAAAATAAAAAGGTTCGATACTGATGGACTCTCTCTGAATTTTGTATCACAAATTTTAGTATTTGAATATTTATCATCAAAATGGCATTTTACCAATACTTGTATTATTTTATCTTTCAAAAGAAGAGTAAACTTTTTAAATAACAAAAAAAAGACACTTTGCTCATTTCAAAAATATTATTGCTTTATGAAATGGACCATCTTTAAGTTTTGATGAAATTGTGGGAAGGGAAACGAAACCCTCATTTCCATCGTCCCTGATGGTTAAGACTTCAACATTGATTTGCAGAGAAACCGTAAAGTTCCCGTCCCTTGGCAAAACATTATTCTCATGATCACTGCCGGGTGACGGCTGAAAGTAGTCTATTAGTTCATATAAAGTTTCGTTTCCTTATTCATGGCAAAACACTATTTCTTGGGTGACTGTTCTAACAAAGTAAACGTCACTACCACTAATCCATCCCCACATCCCTGTTTTTTTCTCCCTTGGACAGATTCGTATTATATCCAACGTATCCGGCCGGCAGGAGAATTTGTGGGCGGATTTGGCGGCGATGCAACAAGCAGAATACTACCCTATTTGTCTTCCTATCATATACGTCCTCTTCCATAAGCAGCTTTGGATACGTATAACACTATATAAGAAGAGACGTCACCAGTTACCGATCAGAAGCTTGCAACCTCTTGAATCAGGGAGAAGTATTCAAGAAATTCAGAGGTACCGAAGGTACAACCATTCAAACCACGTGGCCGGATCTTGGGGTAATCACGTGAACCATAAGAGTACACCCAACAACTCCTCCGAATCGAACCATGTAAATAGTATATCCTCAAATGACGACGATGGAGAACCGACTGCTAGAAAGAAGTTGGTGTTCCCAGGAAGGGTCTTTCATGCTGCTGAATCCATGTACTTACCAGAGTGAGTCATTATTATTATTATTATTATTATTATTCTTTTCTGTTTATACCAGGGTTTTCCTAACTTTACCCCCCCCCCTGCATGAACCCCCTGTGGATGTCAGAGTTGTCCACGAACCTCCAACTTTTCGAGACACGATCTGAGTCATTATTATACTATTATACGCATAACAGTGCTTCGTAAAAAGATCAAGTTCATAGTGTAATATTGTAATGCAAAAAAACAAGAGATGAACAAATATTCATTTGGAAACTTCAAGATCAGATCACGAATTGTATCACGCATCGGTCACCCATCACACACGATGAGACGGATGCTCCTGTGTTTTTATCACATGCACGGTATACGGTACTACTATGGCAAGATATGCGTATGGAACGCGAAAAGAGTTTGTCGAAAGGGACGACTTTTGTACATTACTAAATTATATGACATAACAAAAATTACTCTATAGTTTTGACTCTCAGAAACGTCTTACGAATCACCTGGGATGGACTCACGCACCTTCCTGGGAGTTCATGCACCCCGGTTAGGGAACCCCTGGTCTATGTAATATTCACTTCAATCTGTGCTGTCAAACTATGTCATGAGGCTTTTGGAATCTTACGAGTTTTGATTGGAAAATGAAAAAAAAATATCTGAAATAGACAAAAGAAAGTGGCTATATCCCCAATGAAAGTCGTTCAAGTATTTTGTCCCCCTGGACATAGAATTGTTAACGTCAACATGACCCTTCATCATTCATGTGACTGTACTTACACAGTAATATGTATAGGTATGGCTTAAGTCAACACGAATATTTCCTCCCATATTCGGCAAAAATCCGGGGCGTGTGCATCTGCGACATCCAGAGGGCCCATTAGAGGTCCCGAGGCCCTCTAGATTCACCTTATACGCTATAGGCATATCGGATATATATTGTGTGTGTACATTTTCATTCTTTGGTTAACGTTTCCAACCAAGGTATTTTTTTGTCACATCACCGGAAATTGTCGACGTGCGTCCGTGCTAAAAACGATCACGATTTGTCGAAACTTATAGTCTCTTTTCACTATGTTTTTGGTAATAAACCCTTCATCTAAGAAAATAATGTTACGTCACAACTTTACAACATCTCCTGACCGTATGTCGCTTCTGTCCGCTCCATATGCATCGTGTAGACTAAAAACGAAAAATGATCCCCATAAAATTGAAACGATATTAACAGACTTTGGGATTTATTTATTTTGGAAAAATATGAAAATACCTCAAGGAAAAAGAAGAAACTTTAGGAAAATGATGGATTAACAGTAAAATAGGCAACACAAGGGGAATTACCTAAAGCAGTTTACATTAAGCAGATAATGCTCTGCAATGAAACTACATTATATATGTAAAGCGGAATATATTATGCTGCTGCTGGAATGTTGTTATATTATGGCGTGGTGTTGTGGGTCTTTTTTTTTTTGTCTTATAGTGTTCAAAATTCCTGCTAATGACTCTCAAATCTTCTCATTTTGAGTTCATTGTCACCGTTGCCAGGCAACTTAAACTTTTAAGCGCAACGGTGTACTCACACCTTAGGTCCAGCCAAGAGGGTTAAGTTGATAAATTTGGCACGTTGTACGGAATGAATCGATTTATTCTCCAGAAGATGTTTGTATATGAGTTAAGCCTTATATATAAACATAGGTTCTATACTGTTTGTGAACATTATCATGTACTTTATGTGTTTCCATCTGGCAATCTCCATATTATTTAAACAGCTAATAAACTATATTCTTTCCTCACACAATGCCGACAACATATCTTAGACTTCAGTTTCTATACATCGGACTTAAATGTTACACTTATAGTTATAATGAAGAAAAGTGCATCTCTCCGTATTTTTTGTAGTTATTATTGTCATTATTAGTTTGTATTAACCCACAAGACTAGTATTCAACACGTTTGACTCCAAAGGTTAAGAATGGTGATTGCTTTATGATCCGGCTTACAATGAAACCCGCAAATGTGCAGTAACCAAAAAGTACGCTACCCGCTTCCGCTCCCTTTACTAACAGAACCAATGACTCCGACCTGTAAAATTCGCCCCTCCACATTTTTCCACCACATGTAAACCTCGAAACAATATGCACAGTTTCAAAATTCTAATGGCTATCCATGTCCACCGTACGCGGAATCTCCTTGGCCGGTTGGCCTGTTGGCCTTTACAACTGATTTCGGTGACCACTTATCTCAAATCCGGAAAGTTTATTATACTATGTGAGACTTTACAGTCAAACCATGCACCGGTATCCTCTCATAAGAATGGTCTCCGTGAGATAAGAACCCCTATGGATATCTATTGCGTGATATATAGGTGATACATCTGTATAAAATTTATGATCAACAAGAAGAAAAAAAAGGGGAGAAAAAACTCAAGCAGCCCTCAATGCATGACTTAATGCATCACTTTTAATCTCAGGGCCTCATCAATCCCCTGCGGGGCGGAATTCATTCATTCCGTGTCTTCGTACATAGCTTTAATCATCCATTGCTCACACTCTCACTCTCTCTCTTAATCTATACACAGTGCACTCCTTCAACCCCCCTTTGGGGTTACAAAACGGCCGATCGGCCGATTCAAACGTTGTGCAATTTATAGTATTGATTTTGGCTCAAAAGGAGCTTAACATCCGGATTTCTTTTAAAGAAGAAAAATACAACTAAACAAAAGAAATATAAAACTTGCCAGAAGCGAGGATGTACTAAACCTTTACGAGACTTGTGTAGAAAAAAGAAAAAAAAAGGAAAGCCAGTATCGTACTTATTTCTATGGAAGACTGTCGATATTTGGACGATAGCATACGCACAAACCAGATACATTGATTTTATTTTTTCATTTACAAATAAACCGTTAGTATTACTTTAATATCAGATAAAAGTTGCATAGGGCTAGGCCTATTCGAAATTATTACATCGAGGGCATACGAATAAGAGGGAAAATGGAAGGGAGGGGGTATAGGCTGTTACCGCATGTTTTTCGTCGTGTAACGTACGGGGAGTTATGTCACTTTGAGTTATGGTGAACTTATGAATCTTTGTACATACATTTTGTTCATGCAAACTACTTCTGCCACTTTCAATAGTAACAATAACACCACCAACAATAACAATAACAATATTAATAACAATAACGAGAAATATATATACAACGACGTTTCCTTTTTGTAAGAGAAATAATAACTGTGAGGTTGTAAACCTGTTGAGGCTCTTTCAGAAATTTTCCAAAAAAGGTATCTGCTTATATCGTGCATTTGTTCTTCTTATGTGCATTACGCATGCGCACTTTGCGTTTTGTTGCTTGGTTATTTCAATTTTGTACACACATACCCAGGTTTAACGAAACACGTTCTGACTGATCAAATATATCAGATTTTAGTATTGTATCTAAATTTACTTTCGCTAATTTAACAATTAATTACTGATTCCATATAATTATGAAATCATCGTTCTGTTGATCAGACACTTAGTTACGTAAGAAATTAACCATATGCAAGCCAAAATTAACATTGGTTCAATATACAATTGAGTGTATAATGTTGCCTTGAAGATTTGAAAATGTAACTGAACCTGTTTAAAATTTATTAACCTAACTTTTATAATTTGGTTCGTCGAATTCAACATAATGTTGAACGTTTCACTTTTCAATATAGCATATTTTCAACCAAGGACATTGTCACTTTTATTTGGAAATTTGAAGGAATTTGGGGTTTGTGAGTTGGACTGTATTAGCTATACCGTACCATCGTTTGCGTTAAAAATGTACAAAACTGTTACTAGATTAATAAAGATATTCCCCAACCGGCGTTTGAAGTTTCGGAGAATACAGATGTTTAGATATTTACAGACAAGGCCATCTGCATTAGCCATGAATTTCTCCATGCGCAAGAAACATCTTAAAAGCTGGTGCCTATATAGAAATCAATTTCTGCCATTTGTTTCCAAACCTACATTAATGATTGATTGAAGAAATCAAGCAAACGAAGTTGGATCGAACTATAAGACATCCTTCAAAATATGCTCACCAGGTCAATGTAAAGTACAGACCAAATGATGAATTTTAATTGATCATCACACTTTTATCAGCCAAAAGAATTTTTAAATATTAGTAAATTTTTGAAGGAAATAGAGCAATTTGCATATTTGATTAAACAAGATTCCATTATTTGAAATGAAATGAAAGTTGACTATATTCCTGCTACAATTGTTTCGTTTTGTATTATATTTTTGGTATTATATCATTGCATTTTCTTTGGGCAAAAAAAAAATTAAACATAAAGGATAACTTGTGCATAGGGGTGCTTTAATTTACACTATTCGGTTAAAGCGAAAACCAGCGTTTGGCGTATCTATATTTAGCTATCCAAATGAGTCAAGGTTATAATCTATAAGTTTAAAGTTTAAATTGGGTGAAATATACCTGTATAGTTCTCTCGTATACAGACTCTAGCCTATAGTCCATTAAAAATAGAAAAAGAAAAGTGCAAGTATGTATTAAGAAGAGAATTAAGTAAATCTCTTTAATTTGATATAATATCCTTCCTGCAACGTAATGTCTGTATGACGTTTGCTATATATGAAATCTATAGAGCGATCATTATTATTTTTTTCATTTTTGGTGGTGGAGTAGGAGGGGGCAAAATGCGGTACTTGAAACGTTTATCTCTACCTTTAGGACAGTATTTTATAAAGTCGATTATTTACTTTGTCTGTTTCACCTCACGATATCATGGCCAAATATGACAATTGACTGTCTTTTGTACAAAAAAACAGATCCTTGTTCTTTGGTTATGGCTATAACATCAATACATAAATGTATGACTTAATATACCTTTTTATTTATATAATCTAAGATTCATTCATCTCGCCTATAAACCCTTATTTCCATGCATCTTTGCTGTTATAGTCTCATTTTCGTTCTAGTAAGCGTTTTCTTTTAAAGGATGTACAGTTCTGAATTCGCACTATATCGGAATGCTAAATATATAAGTATATATCTAGGGTTTATATACTTATAACCTGAAGCTATATGCTTTATCTATACAGTCAGGTCCGCTTACAAGATACCAACTGATCGATATCTGTCATCGTATAGCAAGCCTTGATAAACTATTCGTTAGTTCAGCTGTCTTCTGCAAACGGCTGCTGAAAGCAAGGACAGAGATTTGCTTCCCTTCTCTCGCGATACTCATCTTACGAAGATGAGCAAAGCACATGGCCTGAATGAAAGCCATTTATTATCAATTAAATTCCTTTCACGCTGTACTAATCTTGATTAGCCGTTGGTTATTCGGCATCAACTATATCATATGAACATGGGATTGGAGAATGTCTTTCAACATATTAGACAATACTGCATGTGGAAGAAGAAAGACAGAACAGTCGTTTTGTATTCTCCTATATATACATATATTGAGCCCCATATCACGTGACACGACACGTGAGTAGCCTATGGACCATAAATAGCAGACACGTATTGATCGTGGATATTTAAAGAACATGCATACGTCCGTTAGTCTTCGCTACCCTTCAACGGGACACTTTTTTTTGTAATATACAGTTTAATTGCCACGAATGTACATTTATTGAACGTAAAACGTTGCCTTTAATGTACGCAACTTGATGAAATTCCAGTGCTATCCGACAATATATATACCTCAGGTGATTATTAAATGGATTATAGTCTATAGAAAGTGCATTAAGGTAATTGAAACCTTATCAAATCCGACAGTTTCCAGAATTAAAAAAAAAAAAACCAAAACCTTAATTACCTTAGTTTCCATGATCGATTTTTTTTTTTTACTTAACTGAAATACAAGCTGACGGTTTTTCGAGCAAGTAAACATCTATTTTAAAAGGAAAAAGAGAGGGTAAATTACGCAGATAGAGCAATTCCGTTGGTGGTTTTACTTACTGTTTGGACAGGGAAAGTTTTTTATATTGACGTTCTAGCACAATTCCAAACTGTGACAAATAGCAGGTTTCTTCACGTTCGTGTACCGACGTGGCTTTAAGATGGAGTATATGCTTTCCATCAAGCTCAGTAAAAACCTTGTTTTTTTTGAAGATGAGTATGCTCAGATGCATACAAGATATACCATTACAATAATGAATCTCTGATAAAAATTGAAGTAAGATTTCATTTACGGATATAAAATATTACTCAGTTCTTGTCTGTGTTCCAAGTTACATATTTTAATTCCACTCAGACATATGTTGTCCCGTTTTATTTCAAAAGTGGAGAATTTCTTTCTTTTTTTGAGGGCTTTTTTATACACATATTATAGGTCCTGTGAGGTGGTTATTTACCCTGAGTGCAAATTGAACAGTCTAAAGAAAATGGTCTGCTTAAAACAAGATGGACAGAGAGAGAGAGAGAGATAGGTGGAGAGAGAGAGGATTTCACCTTTTAGGAATAAGGAGTCCCTCGTGACATGAATCATGGTCTTGTTGCATACAGATTATATCGTCCCAATAAGCTAGAAAAAGTGAGAATTCGAACTTTTAGAAAATTTTGAGTTCATACATGTGCCACTTGAGATGATTCATTGTTACATGCCTTAAAATACACCAGCTAAAATAATAGCTAAGAACATCGAAAAGTGTGTTGTGGGAAGAACACACTTTAAATTCAACATATTCAAGTTATTGTAATGTAATATCTGTAAACATTGCAAGTTTTTGTACTTTTAAGGTGCATGTTGTATTCCATTTGGTTTTGGTTTTAATATGTAACCGTACATGAATATCTCCAATTGCAATTAAAATATCACATTTAGAGCCTTCTCATCTTCTACACTGAACGGAAGTTGAGAATATCATAGTCACATTTCTGAGATATCAAAGGCTGTTTTTACAAGTAACAACACCGAATAAACCTTGAAATGAACTGTCGTTGAGGAAATTGTAACCTGTTAGGGAGAGGACAGCTGCACTGTGAAAGCTGTAACCTCAGCAAAGTGAGTTGGTTGTTGTTAAAACTAATCCAAATGCTGTATTCGTTTAGCTAGACAAGTTAGAGAATGTTTACATACCGGTAATGCATCCTCTGTAACCTTTATTATGAAGGTAAAACAACAAAACACACGCACATGTATGTACAAATATCTACACACACACATAGAAATTAATAACGTGCCAATTACTAATCAAAACCATTTTGTTTTTGCTTTTCTTCAACTGAGTAACTTAACGCATTGTAGATAACGAAATCGATTAAATTCTATAAGCAGGCCAAACTAATACAATGCATAACATACAGGTTATTTGTATTTGTTTGTTTGTATTTATTTGTATGTGGCGTATTTTGATCAGTTCGTATCATGTTTCGTACAAGGTCTAGTCTGTTCATTTGTATCCCAAGAACTCTCAAATGTTCGTTCTGACCAGAGGCATGCAGAAACTTTGAAACATTAATGTCTTAAGTTTATGAATTTTAATAAGGAAAACCTAGCCATCGCCAAGTTCCCACCACTTACTAATTATAAACCCAAAACTTGCAGGGCGTATTTACAAAACCTAGATTTAGTTCATCGGTTCCATCTTACTGATAAAACAAAAGGCCGACAGCATAATTGACCCAGGAGACCATTTACACGAGAAAAAGATTTGAGCGTATATATAACAGTGAGGCTTTCAGGAATTTTATCCGATTCCATATTCTTAGATTCCTGTAATTCACGTGGAGCATTTTGCAGCGGTTATCCCTTGAGAATACCAGCTGTTAGACCCTTCATTTTTTCTCCTTCAACGGTTTGACAAGAAACGGAAACTTTTCCCTAGGTTTTGCCACAAAATCGATAACAATTTCCTTACGTATGAATGACAAACTCTTTTAATTTACAGAGCTTCATATTCAGAGAAGACCTTGTGGCATCTTTGAAGGAGTTTCTATGAAGTCAAGAGTGTTTTTATTTTCTCATAATAGCGTGCTTTCGATTTAATAGTATAAATTTGGTATTTAATTTGCTTATGCTTTTATGTAGGAATAAAAGCTAAACTAAACCAAAAAGTGATGCAATTTTTTGTATCGATATTTAAAAATATTTACCACTTATAAATTGAGTTCTCAAGGTGTGAGATGGCAGTTTTCGGCAATCGGTGTGGATAAAATGCCTTTTTT
>KN886426.1:0-10541 GCA_000934455.1 Apostichopus parvimensis
ATAATTGGCAAGAAAAAAAAATGAAAAGATTATTTTTAATATCTTCACTTGAGGTTTACCGACGTGAAGGCCCAACCCACAGAAGACTTTCAGTAAACACACAATTTTGCAAGCGAGACCTTCACTGGCTGGTTGTTGCTACGGCAATGCAATGAATGTATGATAAAATGAACATTTATGATTGATTTGGAGTGAACTGCTATATTTCTATATATAACTCTTTGACATTTTCCATAGCTGGAAGAACAGAGACACGCTTGGCTGATATTACCGACCCGATGCAATAATGGCCTGGGAGAAGCACACTGTAGACACACACACACACACGTACAGTACATGTACAATAAGTTTGTATGTACAACACTTACTAACACTGTTTAATACATGACAAACTGAGCAGTTTTAAAGTTTGATTAGTTTTCCAGTACAGTAGTTCAGAGTGATTTACTGTAAACTAGAGAAATAATACACTGTACTATGCATACAATAATGGTGTTAGGTTCATTATACTTAACAGTGCAGTACATTGTATACAGGTATATGTACAAAGACCAATTGCCTAACAATTTTGGGTCAAGAATGTCATATGTCAGTAATATTGCATTACTTTAGGGAACCTAATTTAAGTACACCCCTGGAATGGTTCAAGGATGTACAGTACAGTAGCTGTGATAGGATTAATTATGCAGGAAATTTGTTTAAGAATCAAGGAAGCCCATTCATGATTCATTGCTGACCGTTGTACAGTGTGTCTGTAGAGTTATCAGCATACAGTACTTGCAGCTATGGTTATTGTGGGTGACCTGGGGTATACTGTGCAGTATGCAATCAGTCAGCATACAGTATCACTGTTATCCTGAATATATACATTTAGTGTACATACATCTATGCTATTAACCTAACACGTACGGTACTTAAGGATGATACTATATTTATAGAACGTGACATGAGGACAGTATACATTTGCTCTGGGACGGTAAATAGTAGGAAACAGCAGTAAGGTTTCATATTTTGAGTACAGGTAGTTTTGTGTCTGATGTAATAAACAGACTCATTATTATCTAATCATAATTTGACTGAAAACAAGGCCTGGATTAGCCAGTGGCTGTAATTTTTACCTGTCAAAAATTTCTGCTGTAGATCATGTCAGATACAGCTATATATTGTGAAATTGAATGATATCACATTTTATTGCGCCATGTTGAAAGAAATACAGTGTATATGTCATAGTTAAAGTTGACGGTTTACGGTCTTGTTTGAGGCCAAGACCCCCTGACCCCACTTTATAATTTAACCCCTCGTCATTAGTAACTTGTCACACTCACACACCAGTGTGCACAATTCAAACAATCTCTCCTGGGGCACTACTGTGCACTACATCCACATGTCCCCCGGGGGACTTACCATAGAGTGCAGCCACAAACCGGTACACACAGCTATATGTACAAGTTACCTCGTAAGTCCCCACTTATACACCTGGGCGAAGAAAGTCAAAAAATTGCCTTGCCTAAGGACACAACGTAATGATCTGGCCAGGACTTGAACCTGCAAAGCCTGTAGATCATAAGTCCACTGCCTTAAAACCACTTGACCACAACACTCTGAAAGGAAAAGTTTATGAGGAAGAGTGTTTTTAGATAGTTAACATGGTATTTTCATGTTTGTCCATGTCAGTTTGATTGCCCAATGCATCGCTCCATAAACAGCATATGAACAGGTAAATAATGGAGAAAATAATGGAGTGTAAAGAAAATTAAATTAAATAAAAATAGTTTTAAAAAAATGGATTAGCCTTTTGTTTTTGTTGGACTTGTCCATTAGATAACTTTGGAAAGGACCAAATTTTGATATCACAACCAGTTGAATGTGTTATTGTGCTAATACTTTAGTCTGGGTTTATATCTACATGTACTGCTGGTCACCTTTGGCAACAGCTTAAAACTGTACTTTATTTGTACTATAGCTCTAGGTCCACAAATGTACAGATGTGTTTCCTTTTCAAATTCATGCTTTAAAATAACGACGACAAAGATTTTTCAAATTACGCTGCTGTGAATGTTGAATGTTGTTTCTCCGGAATCCCACTAAACGATGCAGCTACGGGTCGTTTGTACGTTGTAGAATTTGTATGTTCTGTGCCTAATCTACTATAGAATCATTAACACACAGCATTCTATGCAGATCCAGCTTGAAAGGTTCGTAATTGGCCTCCAAATCTTTCCGCCATTCTTGGATCTTTAAAGATTTAGTCCTCTCAGGACTCTTAGATCAATCATTTGCTGTTTTTACAACTCCAACATTCGAGTGTGATTGATGACCGTCGTATATCTCGATAAACTGGCAAATGTGTCAAATGAGAGGATATTTGTTTATTTCTCTTCTAGAGGCTCATAATCATGAACTGAATTCATCTTAAAGTAGCTTGTAACACTATATATAGAGCTCGGCATAGTAGTGTACAGTATCAGTGTAGTGCAGTTGTTATTTTTAACCATAGACTGTAATACAGGTTCATAGCTTGTAGGGAAGTCACTTACAGTAGGCAACATACAGGCTAATCCTACATGCATCAATCAATCTATTATCCATTCAAATTATCCTTAATTATTTAATAGTCATTTGGGATTAGATTATGTCAGACTGTCAAAGTTGCCATTTTTTGTTCCTTTAGGTATATATGTTTTAATCGCAAAAATTTAACAAATATCGATATTAAAGTCAATGTTTAATTTTTCTTGATCACTGATAAAAGAACTTGGTATCGTGTAAAAAGCAATTAGAGTAGAGTTTACTTCTTCTATTGAACCCCAGTTTTGTATATATTTAAATATACCTAGCAATTGTGACATATTGCTTTAAAGCTTCAGAGCCCTATTCAGAGCTGTGGGTATCTTTTAATCTCTGTGAGTGACTTACTACTTTAAGATGAATCACAATTGAGAGTAGAGACTTTAAAGTAAGTGATAATCAGTAGAAGTACCATTAGGTTTCAGCACATGTATATGTGAGATACGGTGAAGCTTCTGTGATGATCAATATAGCTCAGCAGGTGGGATGTAAACTTAGAAACGAGAGGAGAGGGACGGACGGACAGCAAGATAAAAGGAAGAGCAAAGTTGACAGTACTTTCTTCAGTCTAGTCATATATTACTTGAGCTTTAACAATGTTTACTGGCTTATAATGTAGCCACTGGCATATAGGCGTAGGAGCCCAATTTGATTTGGGGGTGCTGTAACGACTTTCCCGAAAAAAATAACCAAAATGATTAGCGCCCGCTCAACATGTTAATGTCATAATGTTAATGTCATAATGTTAATGTCATATAGACATGCATCGGTTATTACATCGCATGCCAATAACATACAATCATTTCCTGTGCTATTACCCTTCCATATTGGTTATAATTATTGGGGAAGTTGTTACAATAATAATGATAACACATTGCAAAGTATTTTTCTTTCAGAAGGTGGCCGAAAAATTCTCAGCATATTGCCCGAATTTTCACAAAACTTTGGGTTGGGGGCTGCAGCCCCCCCAGCCCCTGCCTCCTACGCCTATGGCCACTGGTGATCATCTGTAAACACAATGCTCATTTGTGACATAAAATTCATATCGGAATGATGAAAGTAGTAAACGATTTCCAACATGCCATAGTGATATCCTATTCATAAATATGTACTTTCATGTATTTATACTGGATTTTGAAAAAAACTCAAACTTTTAGGTAATATTCTGGATTGATGCTACATTATTGATGGTAATGAGTGAAGTATTGCATGGCTTCTGAAATAACCTGATCACAAAGGTTACACTGTACCATCCACCAATGTTTAGGCAGGTCACACTAGACCAGAGTTAGGCCAGTTACACTGTACCATCTACCAGTGTTAGACAGGCTTTTAGTTACTTTCCCAAATCACATACTGTTATAACATGTGCCAAATCACTGCCCACACCATCTCATTAGTGGCACAATGAAACTGTGTGCAACTCAATCCTAAGTATGTAATAGCTGATATACCACCAACAGTGGAATATGAACTAATTGTCAATTTGCATTAGTTTGGATACCATGCAGATGTGCAAATTGAACCCACAGATCCCTACTCCCCTGCGAATGAAAAATCCCAAATTAATAAGCTGGCTAGTTAGTTGGATGGCATTTGGCCGTTATATCTTTCGAGAGTATTGACTTTGCTGCGAAGGCCTGAGATGATTCCTGTCACTGGTTGCCATGACGCTGCTTTGTGTCTTGCATCTATGAACAAAGGCTAGAGGAGGATGTGATGTCATCATTTCTCTGTTTCATGCATCCATCTCTCTGTCACAATTTTAATATCTCGTTCTCCGATGGTATAATGTGTTGTATCGTATTTTATTTCTCTTTGTAACAATCCCATTGTTTGGTCTGCATACAGTGTTCTGTACAACACATTTGGATTATTATTAGTAATAATGTAATTAGTAATATTTAATTACACTATTGCTGCTGCTCACAGGGCTATTTTGTGTGTGTTTGTCTGTATGTTTTGATTTTGAATTTGCTAGTAATAACAGATTTATAGTTTTTGGAAACCCTATGTGACAAACATTAACATCCACAATACAAATAGTCATTGTAAAAAACGATGTTACACTGAAACTATACACTTTAGCTGGAAAAGCTTGGAATAATAAGCTTTAGTTAATAGAGCAAAGTGCATTAGTAGATAGAAGACAGGTAAGCATTGTCGCTCATTAATCTGCAAACAGTATGTTTTTTGGATTTTGAAAGGAGCTTTGGTGTTGGTTGGAAGTGGCGGGAGGGATGGGTGGGGGGCTGGAGAGGGTTTATCTATGATAATGATGAATTAGAATTCTGATCTGTGTACAGTATGGGTATGGCTATACTGTACTGCACTGTGTGTGGTACATATTTGTCACCATTGGGAAGATGGACATGCCATAAGAATATTACCAATTAGGTATTGACTTATGAAAGAAGAAAAAATTAAACAACAAGAGGACCATACAGACATACTGTAATACATAAAGTAACAATTAAGAAATTTAAGATGCAGTATGAATCTCAGAGTTAGGCTTTAGCTAGATAAATTTTTTTGTGTTACATTCTCTAGGTACAAATATGTTCAGTTATTTAGTGTGTAGTACATGAACCGTTATTGGTTTGTCTTTGTTTTCAGTACTTTGTCTTTAAGATTTCATGCTACAAAAATTTTGAAAACAATAATAAAAGCTAACATTTTTCAACGATACCCAAGACAAACATTTGATTTCTCTGTGAAATAGAAACTTTGATCAAATGCATGAATTTTGAATAATTGAAACCAAATAAGAAAAGAGAGATAAATTTGTCAGTTTAATATACATACATATTATTCCCATGCAACCCCCCCCCCTCACTCCCCCTGGGCTGGATATTGGTTAAAATCTGAAATGAATGTGCTCTGTTCACAGTAATAGACCTACCTGTACATATCGTACACAGGGCTTTTATTCAGTAGCTTGTTCACCCCAATACCATCCACCCACCCACCCACCTTGCACACGCAGAGCTCTGCCTGCAGTTATAATACATTAACCGAACTGTACACAGTGCTCAAGTCAATGTACTTTTTTACAGCATGCTCGTATTAGTGCCATTTCCGATGTGTGTACCAGTGTAATTTACTCTGCCAAGAAAGCGAACTAATACCATTCTGTGCTTTCCACATTGGACAATCATTTCTCCTTCTCCAAAGATCCCATGTATTCATAATTTAACTCTGTTTGCTCAGTCGGTTTTTACAAATTTCACGGTTTGATGGCCCTGGCGCGATCGGAGTAGAGAGGAGCTTTTTCTGGGCTGGGAAATTAGGTCATTTTTAGGACGAGATGTATGAAAATATTGCGAAGTGATCTGATTACGGCCTTTAAGGATTCTGACTCATGCGAAGATTGCACAGCAACTGTCGCCCTCAGCAGTCCTTGCCGCCTCGTTCCGATAAATACTCGAGTTTCAAAATGTTATTATACTGCTTTGCCCAAATGTTCCATCTTTGTCGAGCTTTTATCAAACTCTCTGTTGGCCAGGTCTTCTTCATCTTCTACTTCTAGGCAAACTCCCAATTTGTCATCCCTGTGGAAGCGTTTTATTCATATTGATTTTTGAATTTAATTATGTTTCAGTTACTTGTCAACGGCCATCCTTGTGTTCGTGTTTCACCGACTAAAGTAGCTTTGATAAGTCCTGATGGGGATTGCAAATTAATATCCAGTATTTAAGAGATGTGATCACTGGCATTTTATGTACTACTACTGTACTGTAGTGGCTCTCGTACACAATGAGATTTCAGTGTGCAGGCTATGATGAATTATTGTTCAATAAATATTAAAGACGTACCAAAATTTATAGCAAAGAAGTTATTGATGTAAATATGAGATAACCTTGTCCAAGGTAATTATTTATTAATATTTATAAGTACATTTTTTTTCAATAATTAATTACTTATTGCTCCTATATTGGATAAAAAAATATGCAAAGGTACAATGCAGTAGTTTTTATTGAGAAATATAGAGTATCAATTTGCGAATATCATTGGGAATTAGTGACCGAGCTACACAAGCTACACAAACTGCTTAAATCATTCATATTTGATTAGATGTAACGTTGTTGTACATCTATAGACTTTGAGCAACTCTAAATATGACATCATCTAGCCAAATGTGGTTCACTTGTGGTTCAGATGCTTTGCACCCCATCGAAACCTATGCAATCAAGTTGGCGTGTGTGTTTGCGTATTTGTGTGTGTGTATGTGATGCCCTAGCTTGTAAACATGGTATCTGAAGAAGGAAATATGTGATTGATGTCATACTTGGTATATATTTTGGTCAAGGTCAGTTGATGATCCCTATCATGCATATGGATGATTGGGCAGGACTTCGCATAAAATTCTTTATATGGCAATTTCTCTTCAACCATATGTCAGAGTTAGTTCATTCTCGGGATGTTGATATATAACTACATAGTAAGTACATGTTCTTTGCAACAACAACTTTTATCACGTTAATGTTAATGAGTGGTGGGTGGGGCTTAATGGGAAATCATCGAAAACAGCTTGTAAACATGATATCTCAACAAACACAAGTTGAATCAATGTCATACTTGGCAGATACTGTAGATGCCCTATGCTGAGTAGATGTGCTCTACTGCTTTAATATCCACAAATATGGGAGGGTTCACATATCTGGAATATAAATGAGTGGGCTGGGCTTACCATAAATTCTTTAAAATGTCAATATCTCTGCAAAGTTTTGTATGTCCGAGTTTATACGTGGTACGGTGATGTAACTTCATAGTAAGTACATGTTCTTTGCAACAATAATTAGGCTTACATTTTTTGGGACCATCTGGGCCTCCAAATATTCCGGCCCATTTTAAGGCCCGGTGGGCCCAAATTTTTATTTCCACCTCAAATGCATTTGACACTCATTCTTTGGGACGGAATTTGTGGGCCCACAGTTTTCGGGATTCAATTTTTGGGAAAATACATATTTGCGCCAGTTTGCTTGGGCGAAGAATTTTTGGAACCATTTAGGTGCCAAATGTTATGATACTTTGTCACTAAATAGACTTTGTCACTAAATAGACTTTGTCAACAAAAGTGATTCCTGGTACCTTTCTTTATATGTTGGCCCTATACTCAACAGATAATTTAAGTCAATATTAGTCAACATTTTGGTGCGCACAAGTTCATGAATATTACCATGTATGGTTTACCACACTATGAACATGTTTAGACATCCGAACCGCTAAACGTTTTCATTCTCTGGTTAATCGGTTTTGTTGACATATACAATGTTAATTTGCTGCAAGGGAGATTGGTTATACATGTAAGTCGGGAATCTTAAGTCTATAGGTTCTCGACCTCAGCTAATGATGGCATCATGGCACTAGTTTCAGCATCAACAGTGTCAACATTTTGAAAATATGTCGGACACTTTGAAGTCGACACTTTGAAAATACGAAAAATGAAAACTTAGATTTCACCTCCCACTGCTATTGGACCTATAGTATGACACAACATCTTTACAAAATGGCAGCCCCCCCCCCCCTAACTTGACTTAGTCTGTTTGGAAAAGTTGTTCGTGACAGAAACATCTATTATGATAAGGGTAAGACGACGCCGTCGTTGTTGGTTTTCGTCAACTTAAGAAAGCAAAACATAAGTACGTATGTAAATAGTTCAAGTGCAGTATTTCATGTGTGTTTACGAGACTGAAATACACAAACAATAGGTGTTTATCAGAGATATTGTTTTACACTTGATGCAGTAATTTTATCCCCTCAGGGTGTGACCCTCTAGGCTAATAACACTTCACATTCTCATTGTTGTACTTAAATGCAAGTAATGTTCACGAACAGCCAATGAAAGTACAATATTCTACAGTGCTTATCATAGCAAGCAAGTACTTAGTGAGCCAAGGCACTGTCATTCGAGTTTAATACAGGCTGCAAATGTGTACTACTTATTAGAGCTACTGTACCGAGCTTATCCATAAATCATTTGAAAAGTGTTCTTTAGCGAGCTTTAATGAACAATGTTGACATTTAATTTAGTTAAGAGCCGTCTAATTTTTGTGTGACTTTAAATGGAATTTCAAATGGGAAGCTTTTGTTGAAACGAATGTTAATTAGAGAATTAACGTGGGATTGAGCCGATCTGATTGCATCAATTGCTGTCTAATTGCTTTCTGAGAAGAATGGTAATTAGTAGTCATTGGTAGCTGTAGGGGTGTTATGTGACGAATGACAGTTCTACAAGTAGCACAAGGTAAATGAGTCACTCTTCTCTTTATACCTGTCTCCATTCAATACCATATATGTATTCCAATCTACCAATTGATTTAAAGATTTATTTGCTAACAGCTCTGCATTGTTTAAAATGTGATACAAACACTGCCAGGCTAGAGAGAGTTGAGACAAAGTGATATATTGTCTATGTTTGGAAGGTGATTGGTAGTCCGAAGGAATTGAACAAAAAGTTGTTCGTTGATGAAAGGAGATCAGAGAGACGTCAGAGCAACACATGTATGGATCTAGGCAAGACAGGAAGGTATAGGGAACAGGGAGGGATAGGTAACAGTGAGGGATAGGTAACAGGGAGGGATAGGCAAAACGGGAGGGCATAGGCAACACAGAAGGGATAAGCAGCATAGGGAGGGATATAGGCAACACCGAAAGGCGTAGGCAACACGGAGGCATTGGTAGCACAGAGAGTGATAAGAAACACAGGGAGGGGTAGGCAACATAGGGAAGGGGTATAGGAAACATTTAGAATGGTAGGCAACACAGGGAGGGATAGGCAATACAGAGAGGAATAGGTAACAGGGAGCGTGGTGGCCAATTGGCTAAGACGTCGGACTCGTGATCCAAGGATTGCTGGTTCGATTCATGCCTAGTTCATTACGTTGTGTCCTTGGGCAAGATACTTTATCTCAATTGCCTCTCTCCACCCAGAGGTTAAATGGGTACCTAAATGGGAAACCTAGGGAGGGGTAGGAAACATTTAGAATGGTAGGCACCACAGGGAGGGATAGGCAATACAGAGAGGGAAAAGCAACACAGGGAGGGATAGGCAATACAGGAGGGGTAGGCAACACAGGGAGGTGTAGGAAACAGAATGTTAGGCATCACAGGGAGCCTTAAAACATTTTAAGATCCTCCATTCTTAATCAACCTTAACTGTGATGCATGACCGCTATCGATAAGTCATTACTGTTGCTAATTTCATACAAATTGTAAGACTTTAAAGTTTTTAAAGGTGAATTTTATGTTTGGTTTGCCACATTTTGGCACAAATTATGTATGACATCTTAAGATAATGTGATGAAAGTTAAACAATAAGCGAGTTCAGAGTTACGAGTGCGCATGCCCGATTCTCACTTGGGGTCAGGTCAACTGAGAATGAAATCCTCGGAAAGCGTAAACAATGACAGCTTTTCATAACAATAATCGCACTAAGAATGGGTTACTGCGACATTCGGAATTTATTTCAAGTGCATATTTCGGTGAGTTTACTACCTAAAAACGTGTATAAAGGAAAAAGTAGGTAACACGGGAACCCCGTTCCCGGGGAATTTTAGTCACTCGCTGGAAATTTTGGAGCAGAGATAAAAAAAAAACAATCTTCGTCACTCGCGGGAAATTTCGGAGCAGAGATAAAAAAAACAGACAGCAAAAACATGAAGAGGGAGGAAGGAAGAAAGAAAGAAAGGGAAAAATGAAAAGAAATATGACGTGTCCGACAATAAAACATCATAGGTGAACCATTAAATTACCGTCAGTCACTATCTGCGGGTCAATATAGGCCTATGTGTACTATACGTGACCTAGGCTACACCAAATATCGAACGTTACTTGGGCTCAGCATGTTACGGGACTTCCGCAAAATTATTCTGAAATTTTCGTTATTTATTTTTCTTCAAACGATGATTGTGAAGGTTCCCATGTACAAAATCTTACCCTTATGCATTTCACCTCATTTTGTTATAATAATT
>KN886426.1:29357-43349 GCA_000934455.1 Apostichopus parvimensis
AAGAATTTATAATACCATAACAGGCTGTAAGGTTGAATTTGTGGTGATCTATTGATGGCCAAATTGTATTGTACTTCAGGAATTCTTCTGTCTATACCACTGATATAGATCAAGCCCTGTAGAGGAAGCTTTACAAAAAAATATATAACTTACTGTATACTGTTTTGTGATGGCATTCTCTGTGGTTGTATATATTCCTTATGGAAACAACAATAAAGTAATAAAGGTATAAAAATATTAGTATTGGGAAAAAGTATTTTTAGTGAATGCCAATTTTTCCGAATTGTGATATGCATGCATATCTTCCCTGAAGGACAGATTTTTTGCCTGTCCCTGGAGGTATGTTGCCATAGTGATATGGTTTTCTTTCTGGTCTGTGTTAAGTGTGTTTAACTACCTGCAATGGCAGATGCTAGTGACTATTGTGCACATCAGATGTATACAGATATCGATACAAGTGTTACATCAGTCATTATACTCCTCAGGGCAGAGAGCGAGGCTGGTTGCATTAATCTTATGGTGACTCAGATGACCGTGTAGTGTGGTTACTGCATGAATGTGTTTTTACTGAGTAGTTTGTGTATAGCGCCCTCTATATCATCCACTGAATGAGCGAGCATCTTGGAGTGATTCAGTGTTTATTACTCACTCATCCAGGCGTTGTCTGTCTGATGTTGTTTCCACTGGTTCTCTTCTCTACACATATCTTTTCATTGCTCTTTTCCATCTTTTTGCAGTTGACATGGTTTTTCTTTTCTGTCAACACATGCCTCTACTGCCATAAATTTAGTCTGTAAGTCAGTCAGTGCAGTTGAACATTACAATAGTATTACAGGTCCTAGGTTACAGTTCTTATGTACCACAGCCAGAATAGTTAACCAAGCGTGGATCTGATACTTAAATAACCGTTGATTGATAGAAAACCCTATTTTCAATCTGCCAGGAATGTATGACCTTCAGTGAACAAGAAAGCAAGTGATATAGCTTAGAGATAATTATCCAAATATTCCTGTTGTTTTTAAGTTTGTTACTAGCTAAATTCCATTGAAATGCCTCCCTATTTGGTATGTATTTTATTTGTTCACTGAGTTTAACAATGATTATTAAAATTCAAAGGTGGAAGGGAGAATCTCTTCTTGTTTGGGACAGAAGATTAAAAAAAAAAATCTTTTTACAATCTTTTAATTAGTGTGGGTGTATCAGTTATACACCTTGCGGTGTTTGAATACAAATCAGATTTATCACTAACTTATCAAAACTTCAGGTTTTTGAAGCTTTCGGAATATTTTGTATTTATTCTTACTATTTGAGCAATGCATCACGGTGGTAATTTGTTTACCAAATGACCCAGTAATAGTTTATTGTTGGAGCCAGGCCCGATTTGTTGGTTTCCTAAAAGAGATTTATATATGATTGGCTGTATAGCTGTCAGTAAACATATAAAATCCATCATAGTTGCTATTGTATTGAGATGCTAGCCACTGTGTTTGTGTTACAACCTCTAGTTAACTATGTCATTAGAAATAACAATATTTAAACATGTTTACAGTACCTCTTTCATTTAAAATATTCACAAAGTACAGATGAAGTCAGGTGTAGTGGATTAGGTAATGAACAGAGTTGCTTAACTGTGTTGCAACGGTTTAGCTAATTATACCGAAGTACTCTAGCAGTTAGGTGTTGTATCATTCAAAGTCCAGAACAAAACAAAGATTATTTATAATGAAAATGTAGACTCTGACATACTTGTTTAGAACAGAGATCAATTATTTAGAATGAATCTCCTTTTTTTCCAGTACTTAGTAGTTTTGGCATAAATGCAAGTAGGACACATGGAATTCTACTATTATGCTTTCGCTAAGCTTTTAGTCTTTCTATTTTTCGTCTGAGGTTGATGTGCGATACTAACTTAAAACAAACTGCTTTCACTGTAGCATATTTAGCCATTCTGTAACTAGTATTCAATATAATGCAATGCTTTTCAAACTGAACCTGTTGAGTATCCTCACATGCCACTTAACTCATTATTCAAATGATTTTGTAAGGTATCAGTGTAATTTACTTGTACATGTATGTTAAACCAAACATCCATGTAAACTTGGACTGCTCTTCTTCCAACATTGTATCGAAATTCCTCCAAACCTTTCTCACACTTTCTCACACCAATCCCCTGCCTACACACCAAAGCATAAAACTACCTGACATGAAGGTAAGCTTCTTCCACCACCCTCTTCCTCATCCACCCTCCCCCACCCCCATATAACCCCTTCTTCAAATCTCTCATCACCCCTCTCCCATCAGAATTCATGTGATTAATTTTTATCACCAGTTTTGCTTTCCATGAAGAAAGAACATGATGCAACAAAGTATCATAAAGCCATCCTATTTTTAGAACACTGGCTGCGCTGTTGCTTATGTCACCTGACTTGACAGGTTGATAAAATTCTAATTCTATGAGTCTTGGAGAGGGGCTATCATTTTATCAGTGGAGGTACATTCCTCAGTTTATGGATTCAATGTTTCACTCAAAGGCAGCAGCTGTAAGTTTGTTTGGCACTGATCTCCACCTCGCCTTTGGTTTGATGTAAACTAGGAGTCTCTTCTTATCAAATCAGCATAGATTAGCCTTAAAGTGACACAGTGAAGTTAAAATTGCATCATTTCAAAGGAAAAAATGTTACGATCCGTTTGAGCAAGAAGTTATTCATAGATGAAGAAAAGAGTTATTTCTGATATAAATCTTATTATTGTAGATTTACTTCGCTCCTCGCTTACCTGTCTCCTCACAACCTTAGCACCTCATTCTACTGTGTCTAGTATGCCCTGGTAATCTTTTAACACTGTGCACCCTCAACGTCCGGCTCCTCCGGTCGTTGCCCTTCTCATTCTACCATCCAAAGTGTCTACACATGCATTTTCGTAGTGGATAGTAAATCTTACATAAATTGCCCGGATACATTGGATTTTTACTAAACCAGTAAGTTTTATGATATCTACAATAGAAGCAGAGGCTAGGGAGCATATTTTTGTGAGCTTTCATTGTTGACCATATCAATTGCTCTAACCGGTCAAAACTGCTGTGCCAGTTATGCATGGTTAATTAAACCAATCGGTCATACCAGAGTTTGGTGGGTTCACATCTTCTGTAGTATTGCCCCCTCCCCCATCTTCCCTCCTCCATCTCCATCTCCCCTCCTAGTCATCTGCCTACCTCAGTGGCGGAGCTAGGGGTATTGGTCTAGGGGGGCCAGAATGGTCTGTAGGGGCGCTTTCGACACTATCTAAGCGGAGCGCCACCACAGGTTGGCGCGGAGCGTACAGAAATTTTTTGAGTAAAGATACTTCCTAGATCGCCGGAAATGACCCTTTCCTGGCCTTGCTAATTTGCAGATAAACGAAGAATAAATAGGTCTCATCACCAACAAAATGTGACAAATGTCAATAGGTAGATAATAAATATAGGTAGAGCGTAATAAAAAAGTAAATAATTGCGAATAAGTAAAAAGTGGTAAAAAGCTGAAAAGGGCGCCAGCAGTCCATTTGAGTCCGTCGGGGGCCATCTGCCCCCCCCCCCCCTGACTGTATGGACGCTCCGCCACTGGCCTACATGTTCATATGTTTAGACATGTCTATACAGACAGTTTAGAATATATACAGCCAGATACTGTAGTCTAAAAGGGAAAAAGCAAAATGAGATTTAATAGTTTAGCCTCCATAGCTATACAGTAGGAGTGAACTTTATCATGCCTGTCTGACATGTGTAATGTAGTGAGTGTCATCTGGGTATATTGAGAGATATGACAATATATAGAGCTGCCTAATTGATAGATTTAGGAGTACTAAATTAACTATGAAGGAAAATTTTCAAGAACTGTATAATATTTAGATGGGTTTATTCATCATCTCAAGCAAAAGACACCTTGTAGTGACAATTACTAAAGTAGCTAGTTAGGTCTTAGATTAAATGCTTGTGGACTTTTCATTCAAGTACAGTCTGTTAATTTGCACTTCATATGACAACGCCTTATCCCACTCGTAGATGCACCTCATCCACTTGTAGACACTGGTTTTACGTGTTTTATTATGTACAGTCACTCTGTATTTGAAGATATTTGAGATTTGTATCTTGATATTTGTATGTTTACAATCCAAAATTAAGTTTGCTTCCTACCTAAAATATAAAAGCTTACCTCTCTGCGTTTAGAAAGTTATATACAGAACTTTATAACATTCAGTGCCAGCACAGTACACACATGTGCAAGTACAGCACACATAGGCAAACATCGGTCATGCAATGGTTACTTTTCACATTTCGCTGTTTGAATGTAAGGGTGTCTGGTTTGGATGCTTAAAGAGCTGACCATGTATCTCTTTAAGTGTTTTGACTAGTTTTTATTGTACCATTAATGTAGGGCAGGCATCGGAGCACAGTATGTGTGGAATCCCAGATGTTAATGGCACACTTGAACTCCCACAATGAGGCATATGTGAGGTATCTCACAGAGACACTATAGTATAATACTAGGTCTTCACTTAGATGCCTTCTACTCTAGCTGTTATGTCTCTGAGCAAATAGTGATTGGTCACAGATAGTAGTAGGGATATTATTGTACAGGTATACACACACAGATAGTAGTAGTAGAGTTATTATTGTAAAGGTATATGCACTAATTCACACTGAATGCAAATACCCAGCATGAAGCTGACAGATTCTGCAGGGTTTATATTTGCTCTGCAGCGGGTGTAATCCTTGCCAACTTACTACTTATATAATTGTGGATTTTTAGCTAAGTACTGGGTACTCTCCTATTGAGGTCTGCTCACTGTACATTCTCATTCCATGGTGGTGGGAAGGAAACACCCTCAGAAATCTAGGAAGGTGAGTACAAACTGTAATCATTGCTTTTTTGATTCCTTGCCGAAGGCTCAAGGAATCTATGCGATGGTGATTGCGTGTGTATGTGTGTGTATGTTTTGTATTCTGACCGAGGACTTGAACAAAAGAATTCCAGGCTCTCGGTTGTGATTTCTAAAGAATCACCACGTCCTCGGAAGAAAATTATTGTATGGGGTATTGTTAAGGTTAGGGTACGTGGATTTGAACAATGGAAAATACCATGGGGTCCTCAGTCTGAATGTAATACAAACATGGGTGTGTGTGTGTGTGTATGTATGTGACGCCCTCGGCTTGTAAACACAGAATATCCAGATAGTAACTTCTTGTTGTGTCCATCAAGTTTTGCATCCAACCCTGATTTCTTTTTGCGCGTATTTTCTAAGAGCAATTTTCAGGTCTGCTGAGGTTTGCGTCTTCTGTGTTCTACATCTGATATCAAACGAGATTATATATCTTGACATACCTTCTGTACGTACATAAACTTATGTTATAGTATTATAGAAATTTCATGAAAAGCAGGAGCACCAGCTTTTGTTTAACGGGACAAGACATAAATGTAAGCTGCCAGCTCGGCTTTATATCGTACGTCGTTCCTTGGTGAGTTTAATCTGTGTAATTACTGTAATTTCTGCCTAGTTATTTCTAAAGTAAGTTGGCCTGACGTCAGGCCAACTATATATACATTCTCCTACACAGGCTCTCTAGTGGATATAAGCAGTTTGCTAACAGTTTTATTTATTTTTATTTTAATTTAGTTATTTCTTAGTATAACATTGTCACATATAGATGAGTTGCTTCATGACTGACTTATATATTGTAATTGACCTCGAGATCCCGATCCAAAGTTATTTCAACCACATGTGGTCAGTTGCAATTTTTCCAAGCACAAAAGGATCTAAAGTACATTTGCCTTTAAGGATAATATTTAACTATAAAGGATAATAAGAAAGCCATTTCTAGTGTGAGACATGTCGATGTTGTTAATTGTGATAGTTACTACTTACAAACAATGATATAGAATCTCAGCATCTAATTCCAATCCCCCAAAATGCAACTAGAAATGATACTTTAATGTTTGAAATTGCTGTATAATTAATAGCGCTAAGCAGTGGCGGAGCTTCCATACAGTCAGGGGGGGGGCGGATGCCCCCCCTGACGGACTCAAATGGACTGCTGGCGCCCTATTCAGCTTTTTACTTTTTACTTATTTGCGATTATTGACTTTTATATTGCGCTCTCATCTACCTATTTGACATTTGTCACATTTTGTTGGCGATGAAACCTATTTATTCTTTGAAATCTGCAAATTAGCCAGGCCTGGAAAGGGTCATTTCCGACGATCTAGGGAGTATCAATACTCAAAAAAAATTCTGTACGCTCCGCGCCAACCTGTGGTGGCGCTCCGCTTAGATAGTGTCGAAAGCGCCCCTACAGACCATTCTCGCCCCCCTGACCAATGCCCCTAGCTCCGCCACTGGCGCTAAGGGATAATATGACAGGTCTGATGAATATGAATTACTGTACTTACATTCAGCAGGGTACAGTCTGGTATGTAACTACTGTACAAACTTAATTACTCAGACCTTGTATTGTGACAATGAAATGTCTATTGGCCAGCACCTTTCAATCAGACAGTGTGTACAGTATTATAATCCCTTAAAGTCTCAATGTGTGTTTGCCAAATTTTAAACTTCGACCTTTCCAGCTTACTGCCCTTGAAAGCTCAGTGAAAATAACACCGCTCTGTGCAATTTTCATATTAATTATCATGATTTTCATTGAGTTATTTGTCGTTAAACGTTTTGAGCTGAATAAAATTTGCCAGATTTTTTAACAAGTTTGTAGATTCTACAAACTTCAATCAAAATTTGCAAAACAGATCATGCACCAATCAAATCTCTCTGTTTTTTTTACGACCGTTAGACTTACTTTCATTGGCTAGCCTGTGTTACAGTAGGTCCATTCTCTTGAATAGTATCTTTCCTTTGGTATTACCGATGTAGCTTGTGAAATTGTGTCATTTCCTTCCATTGCAAGGAATAAACAGGTGTTTTCTGACGTTTCCTCCGTGGAATTGGGTACAAAAAGGGGACGATACGAGTATATATAGGTTACATACGTGTAATGAACATGCTGATATGGCCGGTCGCAGTGATTTTACGGTAAATCGTTCGCGCCATAAGGGCAACAAAAAACAAATATTTTTCTTTCGATTGCGACAACTTTTCTCCATTAAACCGTGTCAGACTGCATTTAGAATAAGAAACATTGAATCTTTCTCAGAAGTTTGTTTTCCAAAATTCATCAGCAAACACATAATGAGACTTTAAGCTATATACTGTTTGACTTTTAAGATGATACATTAACACCACATTTCATAACCTGTGTTCAGAATACCAAATCTGATAAGAACAACACAAAGAAGGAGAAAGACTGATTGTTTTACAGATAAATCAGACTCCAACATCAAATATTGCAGCAGTCACAGTTGTGCAATTAAGTCTGTTTCCATTGATTCACCTTTGACCTTTTGTACATGAGAAATCCAATCATCCATATTGCTGTTGATATCTGTACAGAAGAGGAGCTTCTAATTATTTGCCATCTGCTCCTGGGCGATTGCAGCTTCTTCTTCCATTTCGAAAATGCTCCAAGCGCATCAGTAACAAACTTGTTCCTGATCACCAAGCAAGCTTCCAATCAATAACTCTACATCAACTACAGATTCTCGCTAACATGCTAAAATTGCATAAACGCACCTCAGCAGAAAAAATTGTATTAGTGATGCGGTGTGAGTCAAAAAAAATTGTATAGGTGGCAGCCTTTAAAATTAGCATAATATAAAGCCAGTCCAGAATCGTCCAATGGGTTGGGAGTCATACAGTACTGGTTGGTTGATGGTTAAGGGATCGCAGTGGAATGAAACTTTGATGTTTCATCCGGAAGTCTGCAGGTGTTAGCAGATCAATCACAGATTGATCTGCCTGCTTGTAGTGGTCCGTATCTTATCAAGCTTGAGTATGATTAGTCATATGCCAGTCAGTGACTGTAACTCACTTAGTAATTACATGCAGAAGATATTGAATTTTGTATTAGAGGTCTATTCAGGAGAGCAAGGGAGTTACAGACTTGCTACTACAATAGGTATAAATTTAAAGTGACCTGTTCTTGTTATCACTCAATCTAATTGCATACTTCTTTGTAGGATACTATTGTGAGAGCTCAGTGAAATAAACCTCTGCACATGACACAGGTATATTATGGTCTGTCCTAGCCATCTCCCGGTCTCTCTATTGGTCTGTCCTACTCACTTCCAGATAAAGTGCATGTTTACTATCATAGAAAAGTACTTGAAAACCAAGTCAGAAAACTTGTGTTTGTGCTTGTAAATTAGTCTAAAGCACGCTGATTGTATGGATTTAGATTTCGGCAAAGTTAATTCCTGCTAGAAAGAATGCTATACACATAGCTATGACTATAAACCAATGACAAATCACTAAGCCTATTAATTTCATGAATGATAGTTAGCCAAGTATCAATTTAGATGCATGTTATCCCAATATAAGATTGCTCTCTGAGAAAGAAGTAAACCATTTATACTGAAATCAAACATTTAGGGTAAAAAAAATCTTTTTTTAAAAAAAATTTTTATAAAGAAAATTAACGAAAAGATAGCTAATTGTTCTCAATAAGTATATATTTTGATATTTAATTATAGCTGAATAGTACTGTAAGGTGTTTCACTGGCTGGCATATTCAACGTTTTAGGACAGTATAATAGCTACATATTTTGATATTTAAATTATAGCTGTTTAAATTAGTACTGTAAGGTGTTTCACTGGCTGGCATATTCAACGTTTTAGGACAGTATAATAGCTACATATTTTGATATTTAAATTATAGCTGTTTAAATAGTACTGTGAGGTGTTTCACTGGCTGCCAGTATGTTCAACATTTTAGAACAGTATAATTATAGACATCTAGCCCTCACCAACTCAAATCACTCTTGAAAATAAACCTTTTCCTTTTAATTGCAAAGAAAGAGAGAATTTATTTACAAACATAAAAGAAAATACAAAGATTCATGCAAATGTTCTATTTTACTTCTTATCATTTTTTCATAAACATACAAATAATTAACGAGCTATATTTTAATGAATCCTGCAAACAAACGATAAATATTTAATGATAAAGTCTCATGATGTTTAAATTCCTGTTTTGAAGTATTCACCCAACGCTTTAACAATTTATTCTGTCCCCGCCTCATTGAGATGCAGTCACATTTTATTTTAAGGCTATTAATCATCTCTACCCTCTTATAAGTTTTGTTTTTAATGATCTCCACACATTCTCTTCCCCATACATAATCAGTTCCCTTAAATTCTTTTGTGACACCCGATCCTTCACTTTTTTCCTCGGAAGCTTCATTCCTCTCTCTCTCCCGTCTCTCGTCGTCATCTGACGAAACCGTTAGATCCGCGGTTTGTACCGTAGTTTAGTCACCTTTTCTTCTTCTCTCCTGCTGCCTCAGGCGGTTGGTAATATTCATTGCGCACTTAGCACCGGTCTGCATAATTCACAAGCAGAGAGATCGAGAGAGAGACTCACAAAACCACTTCAATCCAACTCCACATTCGTAAAGCATCGCATGTAGTATTTAAGTAAGCTGAAATTATGTCTACAGAGGTGGAAGAAATTGATTAGTATACTGACGTACAGTAGTACTACTAAGGAGGAGGAGGCTGTCACTGCGTGTGTGTGTCGATCTCTCATTGATGCTGTTGAGTCTCCATCTCCATCTCGTGTCTGCGGATTATTACTCGTCTCGTTCAGGCATGCTAGGGCGTTGGCTGAGTGTGGAAAACAGATGTGTGTACAGTAGGAAGTGAGATTGTTACGAACGGCTACGACCGTCGTAAGGCACTGTTTTAAACGTGAGAAACGTATCACATGTTGATTATTAAAGCATAAATCAAGTCAATTTTCACGTGGAGTTGGTCAACTGTGGAGATGTATAGATGTACAAGTGGCTTATATATGTGATTTGTTCCTCTGTGTCTGAGGCTGACTCTTCTTCACTCAAGGTAAAAATGGATTATTTCTCTATCGATCAATTTTGTCGTCGTCGTGTTCGTCATCACCTGTTGTCAGCGTTAATTGTGTATGTGTTCAGTCAAGTAATTGAAGTGGCGTGACTCAATTGATTTTGGATTCTCCCTTAAAAAAGAATCAATTAATGTTCAATGATTTCTTTTCAGTCTTAATGTGTGGTTTGCTGGTGTTAAAAGTTGATTTACCCCAGAACCTATCCACAAACTATGTTTTTACTTTGGCATAGCTTGTACATGTTGTATATATGGGAGTATACATAGTAACACATGTATGTAGGCTCACTGTTATGATGTGTTAGTCATAGTAACGGTACTCGCTGAATCGTGCACATGTTACGACTCATTATGCATACATGTACTCAGATTACACACTGCTGTGCAATGTCGTATATGTAACTGTACATGTGTCTTGATGGATTACTAGACTGTATTAACTTAGCATTAATGTTTTCAGGTTTTAAGCAAGAATGGTTTAAGATCATTCTGTTAGTTAGATTGTTATATGGCTTTATTAGAATTAGGCCAAAATTCATGGGTGTAATTACAATTAGTCAATAGTCCATTTTTATGTGTGTGTTGAGTAACATATATTTCCATTATCCAAACTGGAAGTAACATTGTAAATTGCTGAGCATTATCCTTAATGTTACAGATTAATTTTACTGACTTAGTTTCTCTCCCTGATGTCTTATCTTTTAGTATATGTCTATCACATTAAACCTAAATGTTACATTCTCTAGTAGCCTGTCTAGATAGCCTACTATAAGAATGTGTAGCTGTGAATATATATACAGTATATTTAGTGTGAAGTCACAGGAATGGACATCCATAGTAGATGCTTTTTATATTAACTGTCACAGTACAATATTAACCTGTGTGGTATACTCATAGCAACAGAAGAATTAGCACACACTGAGCATAATGTGGCACATAACTTATATGTATGATTGGCAGTATATTAGTACAGGTAGGTACAGGTAGTAAACACTAGTGTGGGCTGCTTTATCATTCTGTTGGTTATTCTTCATTTGCTTGAGTTGTTTATTCTCTGTAGGCTTGGCTAATGTTTATAGCTTCAGATAACTGCATCAAACTATTGGCCTGAACAGAGGGGGAGGGAACATCTAGTTATTAGGCATTGTATGAAGTGTCTTTCATAATTTTGATCTTTGATGGGATAATTTGGGCACCCATAATTTAGCTTTGCTGTTGTTTATCCTAATGCTCTAATATAATTCAAAGGTGTTACTCATTGAAACTCTTTCAGAACAAAAAAGTACACAAGAACTTATAGAAAATTGATAGTGTATTGATGAATTCATTTAAAGTTTCATCGCAACCTACATGCTTATATTTCATATTGAAGCCTTTGCCTTGGTACTGTACAAATTATTGTTGAGACAGTGTTTGTTAAGGGCCATTGAAAGGGATTTGTCAAGCCTTTGTTGTAAATTGTCACTGATTGTCGTAAAATGTGGACCCTACTTGCTACATGCTACGACTATTTTGTCTCTAATAAGATTTGCATTGATTTGGTTGTATCTGCTTTGTTGTTCAGTAGACAACAGATAATGAAGTTAGAATGCTTTATCAAGTGTTCGTTTAATTGGCAGAACATAGCCAAAAACATCAAAATTCTTCATCAAGTGCAATTGATGTGAATAGACTATCCAAAAAATTGTTAAGACTAATATATAAAATGTTATTGGTGGATATAGATGCCTAGTGTTCCCTGCAGATTGGATTCTTCCCCATATCTTCTACTCATGCACTCGGTCCTTTCCTACTTATTTGATAAGCAATGTGTACTGTATATACTTACTGTGGGTAATGTTGTCCATATGAGCCTTTGGTTTGGGAATTATTGAATCCTAGACAAAGGACTAAGTTGAGGTTGTGTATGTACTGAAACACTTTTAGATTATGCTTTTTATACCTATCATGCAGAAACGGTAAATATTTCCTGTTCCCTGCAAATTATTTTTGCCCAAACCCTTCCTTTGCCTTTCCTTTACCTTCTCCCCCCCCCCCCCCCCCCAAATGATAATCCTGTACGTGTTGGCCTGTACAGTAAATATTCAAGTATCAGAATGGGTATTCTTACTATGCAGAACAAAGAACATACATGACACACAGTCAAGTCTGTTGCCATCCTTTGTGGCCGGCCCTGACATTGAAAGTCTCCAGTCATTTTGAATTTTACTAATTTCCGGTCATCACTTAGAGATCAGAGGATCAACACACCTTTTGCTTTGGATCATGAAAGATACCCAAATTCCACCCATCACATGTGATAGGCTTCTTTTGGCATTGATATTAAAAAAACAGATGTTTCTCCATCAGAAACGTAATCAGCTTTACCTCCCCGGTTCCACCCTGCCATTGCCTCTCATACTAATCAGGTGTCTGGCTGTATTTGTACAGAGAAACTTAGAGAATATTTCCCGCCACCCATCCATTTGGTGTCAAGTGAAAACCAATTTTGTGCCCCTTACCTACAGGGGTTTGCAGTAGGTAAAGAGTGAAGTGTAAAATTAATTATCTTTTCACCCTTGAGGCCCCATCCTGTGTTAATAATTGAGAGGTGGAGATGTAACATCTTATAATGTGTATTTCAAACCTGGGAGGGAATCAAGTGTTGAAAGGTTTTTCTGGACAAAACAAAAAAATGCAACAAGAGATTAGATATAACCATTTAAACCACTGTAGAGCACATAGCAAATATAATTGTAAGAGCAATAATTCTGTAACAAATATGGAAAATATGTAGAATATTCACTTTGCTGTTCCTAGAGGCTCTGTCAGTTTCTATGCATTGAAAGTTGAAACTACTGTAGGAATTCCCAAATGTTTGACTTTGTGTTTATAGTGTGGATCCTTTAATTTATATGATCATAATTAGTCATTTTGAAAGCATGACCAATACTTATTGGCCAGGCCATCTTTTGCTGAAAGATTATTGAACACTGTATAGCATGTGGCGGCAAGTATCTCTAGACCATGCACAGGTCTGAGTGCACCATGCAGTTTACCAGCTATACTATCGAATATGTGCTGTGACTGTAATGCTCTATTTACAAGATCACTATACAATTTACAGTATATATATAGATATTAATACAGTTTTTATTTTTTATTATTTGTTATAAATTATTCGTAAATTATATATAGAAGAGAATTTGTTGAAACAAGTGGAACACTAGTAGTTGTTACTCAGAGTTTCACGTGTTGAGCGAATCATCAGACAACTCTCTCTATACATATATATATATATATATATATTAATTCAATTCAATTTTTCTCAATAATTAAATCATTTTGGAATCTTTCAAGTTCCCTTCTACATGTCATTAATACATGAAACAGGTTTGGCAAGGTGATGTTAAGTATAGAATCGGCTACAGGGTACTGTACAGTACTTGCCCATTTCGGCCTCTAACCCTCATTTCATTAAAATTATATCAGAGAGTCTTGGTTGGATATATTGCAATCTTATGTTAGTTATATGATTTCAGTTATATTCTGTGGATTTCATAGAATTAAAATTAAATAGAAAAGAAGAAAAGATACTTTAAAGCAGAATTGAAAGGGTTGATTTAAGCTGTGATGATACTGTAGGCATAGCTTTGTATGTGTTTTATTATGGTATGTGTATTTATATGGCTTTAATATCGGCCAGAAGAAAAAATTTGGTTTTGTAAATTTGTGGCAATTATTCTCACATGTGTTAATAGGCAGTACAGGTGTTTTCCACTTTAAATGTATACATACAGTAATACATAATGGGAGTGTCAGAAGTTATGATTTCAGTGGGCAGCACACTACATAGATGTAATGCACTTTTTTGGTATGACTATTTAGCGTATTGGGATAAATGGTTCTGTTATATCTCTAATTATCGAGAAGACTCCTATGGCATCTCACTGCAGCTTATAAATAATAAATACGTCATTTATATCTAGCGTTAAATCACAAAAAGTATCA
>KN886426.1:47599-62331 GCA_000934455.1 Apostichopus parvimensis
TACATGATGTGTGTTAACGGTCTGTGTTACATGTACACCGTTGCGTAGATGTACGTTAATACTAGCTACCGCAGGCAGTTAATTCAGCATCTGACAGTAACATGCATGCACCGTTACTGTGCTAAAAGCCAGCAGTGATGATGACAGCCAGCCAGCGTTTCGGCCATCTTACAGTCTGCTGGCATCCTACAGCTCAACATTATTAATGAGTTTCTGTCTGCATGTTGAGGTGCAACATAATTACACGTGAAGAAGAGTTAAAGGACGTCGGTTACGACGATCCGAGGGTACAATACCGGCTACTCTTGGTTCCATTTGTTGTTCCATACAGTATCTGTTGGTAACATGTGCCCGTGCATTGAGTACAATTTACAATACAACACCATAGGAAATTTAACATTGTACTGAGAGGATATATATATGTGTGTGGATATTGAACTATTGTAAGAAGCTGTCTTTATGGTAAGATTCCTATTTGCATAGTTATTTTTTCTTGCACACTGTGGTGGGGATACTTGTTTTCTGGTGTTAATGTTGCTATGGCAACTAGTGCATTTTTAATATACAGTAGATCCGTTCTCATCGGTAGGTATTTTGAGATTTAGTGAAGAAAGACATGTTTTAAAACTGATACGATATTTGATTCTGAAACTGTTGTAGATTTCCTGCAGCTACTCTACCTGCATCTTAAATTGTAACTTTCTTAAGTACAACTATGCCCTCATTATTGGATGAGTTTTGTGTTTGGAGGTGGTTTGAGCACATTACTTCCTGAATAACCCAGCAGACATTTGCTTACCTTTTCAGATATTACTTCAAAGAATAACTGATGCATAATGTGAATCCGATCTAGCCAGATATAGAATTGCATGTTCGCTCAACTGCAGGAATATATAACAGCCGTTGTAGTCACTACCACCTCGTCACTAGAATTTAAAATGTCGTAATTGTCATAGAAAATCAGAGAAAAAAACAACTTAGAAACCACAGGAGCAAACAATCTTGCCGAACCATACTGAAAGATCTCAAATTGTTGGACATTCATTGAAACTTAAATGTTCGTCTGCCATGAAGTGCAACCTCATTGGGAAAAGTTTTCAGAACAGTTTTTTTTGGCACTGGTCAGTTGCCTTTTTATGGTAGGCTGCATTATTGCGACTACACATCCATTGCGATTTGCACTTGAAGCTCTTTTTGCATTCCTTGATATAATTTTACATTGATTGAGTACTGTCGCTGATCTAGATACACAGTATGACATTTACCCCTGTCTTTACCAGTTTTTCTCTTCTGTTCTTTGACAGTCAACACAGGTGGAGACGAGGCTCCCTTCTTCGAGACCGAGACGTTCCTTGCTGCCCGGCCCCAAGGCATCCTCTTGTCATGATAAGACAACTCGTTCCAGAAGCCTCCCATCTCCGTCGTCTCCCAGCTCAGGATTCAAGCACCTCTTGTTAGGTCAGGAGGTCACCACAAGCGATGGTAAAACTGGTGTTTTAAGGTTCAAGGGAAAAACGCATTTCACTCAGGGATATCTGTGCGGCATTGAACTTTACAATGGGAACGGCAAAAACGACGGGTCGGTAGACGGGATCCACTACTTTGAGTGCGTACCGTCGCACGGTCTGTTTGTGCCAGCTTACAAGGTTTTTCCGTTGGGACCCCCGTTACTGAACGGTCAAGTCCAGTCTTGTAAAACTGTCGTATCGGAAGTGAAAGCTCAAAGGAAGCTACACACGACTACCGCTACCGTAACCTCTAAACGTTTACCTCGTCCAAAGACCTTGCCATTCTCCGACGGAGCCCTCCAAAAGGACAGGCAGTCGAAATCGGCAAAGTCTGGGAATGCACAGATCAGCTGTTATTCCGTAAAAGTCTCATCTTCGGGAGCGAAGGAGAAGCGATCCTCCTCCTCGTCTAGTAAACTCTTAAATCGGAAAGTCAGCCCTCTGGACAAGAGTCTCACGTGTCCCGCTTGGGTGGGTAAGGACGCGCTGAAATCGCCCAATTCTCGTTTCTCGCAGGTATCTCAAAAAGAGTTTGGTGGTGGTCTGAACAATACTTTCACCTTACCGGGAGACGATCATTCCAGTCTGAGCCAGAGCGACCACAGCGCCAAACGGAAAAATCCGAAAGAGACTACCGGAGGAAGGAACGGGTATCAACTCTGGCAAGTGATGCCAGAAACTGAGTGTAGCGGTAGGTTAGATTCAGTACCGAGCTATCAGAACCTGTCTAGCATAGGCGGTAGCGAAGAGGAACTGTTGGATATTCCCACGAGACCGGACTTGGTCGAAAACTGTCATTCGAGGGCCAATAGGACCTATGATGTAACCAACGACCCGGCGGAAATAGGATCGCAAGGATCCCTAGGTACCTGCGAGAAATCCAACTCGAGCCTCGCCTGGGACTTTGACATTCCCACGTCGTCCACCCCGGTCGAATTTCACGTGAGGGTCGGGACGGATGTCGAGGACGTGTTATCCGAGGATGACGAAGTCGAATACGACGAGTTTCTAGCTATTCCTTCGTCCTTGGATACTCCCACCGGCCGTTGGAAGTTTGACCTTTTGACACCGGAAGAATTAGAGCAGGCTCTGAGCGAATCAAATCTGATACCGGAAAATCTGCGAGAGGAACTCCACGACGACGAACTTTATTTAAAATTTATGGACATTAAGAATACTCCGATTTGGGAGCCGATAACACCAGTCGAGGAGGAATTTTTTGTCGGAGAATCCACCCTCCATTCTAATCCGCTGGCCTTCTGGAGCATGGACTCTGTCCCTGTTAAAGGTGACGTTGCTACAGATCAGGATCCAGTCCAGACCGCAGAGGAGGGTCCGGACATGGAGTTTACTAATCACACCACCATCACCCTTGAAAATGGAGTCAGCTTGGCGGACCACCACAATGACGAAAGCATACCGGCAGACTCGACTACTCAAGTAGTGAGTACCGAAACAAACGGTATAGACCCCAAGGTCACCGTCAAACTTTCTCCCGTGGACCTGTTGGAGGGCGTCAACGATGGGAACCACACCTTCGCCCTGCAGAATGGGCTGGACGAGAGGGGGGAGGAGGGGAAAGAGATAGCACCCACGACGGTGGAGGTGATGGTCGATGGGAAATGGCAACGCATGGAGCACTCGGACTCGAGCAGTTGCAGCAATCGTACCGTCATGGAGAATCTGAACGGTCTGGAGAAGGCCGTCGAGAGCGCGACGATCGACCTGACATCGGCAGCGGCAGCGGCAGCCGTAACGGTGAAAGAGACCACCGTCGGCGAGCAGGAAAATAACAAAACTGTCAGAAAGTCAGAAACAGATTCAAGTTTATCTGCCTTAAAGAGGAAATCTCTCCTCATTAAGCCCAAGACGGGGGTCAAACCGAACGCCAAGTCCAACGTTAAAGTCGACATCAGCGTCGCAAAGGAGAAGAAGACCGTGAGAGGCGTCGGGAGTCACAAACCTCCCGTACCTCCCAAACTGAGCGTCATCCCACGACGCAAGGCTCAGGAACCCGTCAAGGCTACCGCGAAACTGACAGAGGTGAAGAGCAGAATCAACACCGGAAGGAAAGTATCGGACGACACCGGCAGAGAAAAGGAAACGACCAAGTCGAAGGAATCGAGCACCAAGAAAGAAGTGAAAGGTAAGTAGCAAACCTGAGCATGTTTTAACATTTTAAAGATTACATTTATGTCACAGTTTTGTGAAGCAGCCCGGCAGCCCAATGTATATATGTCATTTGCTTGCTACTCTAGCGTCACAATGTACCGTTTTTAACGTTACCTCGAGGAGTGTCTGTTTCCCCTCGCCTGACAAACACGAACATACTTGACAAAAAAGTCGTTAAAGGTTATGTGTGTCTTTTTTCCATCCTCAGTAAAACGTGTGACCAGAAAGAGTACTAGTTCCTCACCAGGAGGTAGCCCTGCATCTGGAAGTACCTCCTCACTTGGAAGTAAGTAACCTGCTTAGTAATAACATTTCTGGTACACTTGTCCTTAGCCTAGTTTTATTCCTCTCCGTCACCGTGCACTACGGGGATTATTCATCTTGTCATCTCACATGCATCTTTACCAAACTCTGTTTTTTTTCTTCTTATGTCAGTTTGTGATTTATGGGTTTTAATCTCTTACTGTACCTTGTTGTAAATGGTAGATGCTTCTTCTCTGTTAAGCATTTTCGTGTTTGGTTTAACGGCATCTGCGTTGGCATTAACATTGTTCATGTTCTCTTTTGAATTGGGAGGCTCTGCTTCCACAGTGAATGCCCAGTGTACTTGATATTGTAGACTTGCTGCACACTGGATACGCATTAGACATCAACATCATTAGGAGAGGTTTCAAAAGTATGAGTTGTCTGACGTCAAATGGGAGGAGCTTGACGTTACCGAAACAATCCTAACAGAAATGTAATCTCTCACCTTAGAATCACATTATAATCATCTTTATTTCATGTAAACTCTTCAGTAAAACACCTCACCGGAGAGAGAGAGGGTATAACTCTCCATTCAGTAAGAAAGCCCCTATCTGGAAGTCAGTAACATCACATTTACTAACACTGTTCTATTTGTCCTCAGCCTTGTTGCATTTATCTCCTCTCAGGATGCACTAGTTTGGGTTATTCATCCTTCCATTGCACCTGCGTTTGTTTTGTCCATTTTGAGTAATAATTTCATGATGAGTAAAATCATAACATTTAATTTATTGGGTACTAGCCGTAGGCAGCAAAGTTACCTATGCAATCAAGTTGGCATCTGTGTGTGTGTGTGTTTGTGATGCCCTAGATTGTAAACACAATATCTCAAGATAGGTTAAATATGCAGTTCTAATATTTGGCATGTCGCTTCCCCATAATGAGTACAAGAACCCTATTGTTTTGGGTAGAGGCCAAAGGTCATTTGGGGTCGGCAGAGGGCAAAATGTGAGAAATCCTAAAACCGTTTCTTCAGAACCTGAACATCAGCTTAGGAGCTCATGTATGCATGATAGGATAGCCTTATGATGTTGTGTAAAGTTTTTACACAATTTCCCCATGCTCAACGAATACTTGCTTAGAGCAACCGAGAAAAGTATCGTTGCAATCAGCCAGCTATTACAGTATGGCAGAAAAGCAGTCATAGTTTCATGATTATCCTGTAGCAATAAAGCTAGGGTTACAGTAGCTTGCAAACTACTCTTGTGCTGCATATGTAGTGTACTACAGTAGGCAAGTAACGGGAGGGGTTCACCCTCTGGTTGACTTTGCTACTCCTCAAAACTTGATAGATACAATTAACTGTTTGGTAAAAGTGATTTATTTGCTCATTCCATTATAAATGTAAGGTACAATCTAGGACTTTGAGCTTCCCTGTGTTAAAACATCTAATTTAAGCACCGTTGCCATTGGTTACTCATCAACAGAACAAATTATCTGTGGAATGCTGCCCTTGTATATGATATCCTGTTTTTTCATTTATGTTAAAAATTCTTAATCACATGATCTATCAATGTGCCATTCACTTGATCTTGATCCTGATCCCTTTGTTTTGTGTATATTGTTGTTGAGATTTGTGATTCATTGACAGTACCAGCAGTCTCAACGTTTGTCCTCTCTGATGAGAGAAAGGTATTTTATTTCTCACAAAATGAAGCATGTTTGTTCAGGTTACATTTTCTTTTTAACCATCCTCAGCGAAACGTCCTCCCAGCAGAAAGAGTACTAACCCCCCATCTGGAAGTAAGTAACCTCCCTTGTACTAACATGTTTGTATTTGTCCTCAGCCTCTTTCACTCGCCTCTCTTCTTGATTCGTGTCCTCTCAGCATGCACTACTACGGGACTGTTCGTCTTGTCATGGCACCTGCACTTGATGTTTTAATGTTCATTCTGAGTGTGGCTTTTAAGATGAGTAAAATATAGTCCTTTAATAGGTTATTCTTTGTGGGTTACTTTGCGTTTAGCAAATTGTCTGCTGATTGCTTCTGTTTGTCTTTGATAACCTCTTTTCCATCTTGTTGTAAATGCTCACTATCATATCACAGTGTCTTTACCTAAACTTCTGTTGGTCAATGTAGACTCATGATGCAATCCCCTCGCCCTAAATGCAATATTTGTCCAATTAAGGATTTCTGCGTCCTTTTCAACTGATTGGTGCCCATCTGTTTTATACCCTGTTAATCCCCTCAGGTTCAACTGATTAGAGTTGTAATCTATTACCCTAAAGTTTCATCAAATGTGGAGCTGTCTAAGCCGCACATAAATCGTCATTTACCTTCAAGTTCGCATCAATGCTCTTTGACTTTCGAGGATAAATAAGTGTCATTTCTGGGAGAACCTATTCCATCATACCAAAATTACTTCAATCAAACCTTGTTTTAATTCCATCCATCCTTCACCATGTCCGATTGTTTTATAGTCTTCTAGGGATGTTTCATTGTACCGTAACCCCAGGTTCAGCGCTCCCACCCAGGGGACATGAGTCTTTAGGGAAGCGGGGGTTTCTTCTAAAATATAAATGAAATATGTTCTCAGTGAATAGCATAAGTTCTAAAGCTCACATCTAGCCGACGTGGCAGTCAATGATGGACACATGCATGCAGTAAGTCCTCAGTCAGGTGCTAATTGCCCTAAAGAAGTCATCCTCTTCATGTCTCTGCTTCCGCCTCTTCTGATGGTTGCACGTCTCTTTTCTCCTCCTCTTTTAGATCTCGCTCGTTCTACTGCTCTCTGTCAATTTATTCGTAGTCTTGAGAGGTGTTCATAGCTTACACGTATGTTTTACTCAGATTCACCCTTCAGGAGATAAGTGTGCAGTATATATGTAGCATGTCTCTCTTCCCTGTTCTCTACCTGTATAGCTCATTAGCTCATCTGACAAATCCAGCAAGGGACTACATACCAAGGCTCAGCAGGACTACTGACCGTAACAATAGTTTGCTGGTTGTCACTCAACAAAACTTTTGGACAAGTCTTAAAATACTGATCAGTATGGGGTCCTAAAAGATCATTCTTACATTAGCTGAAAGTTTCAAATTGAATAAAAGTAACCAGTTAATACCAACCAAAAATTTGAGGTCCAGGTGATCTTATGGATGACCAGAGAAATTTGCTTTGCTTGTGCCCTGCCCTCCTTCATCCCATTGATGGTACAATAAATGATAAAATAATTCTTTCTGAGACTGCCCTTTGGTTTGAAGAAATGTTTTTAAACCAAGTAGTAGTACTGAATGACAAGTACGTCTCACAAATCAAGACCGTCTTTTCAGGTTAGATTTTTCTTTTTTGCCCGTCCTCAGCAAAATGCCTCAGCAGAAAGACCAATAGCCCCCCATCTAGAAGTAACCTCCCACCTGGAAGTAAGTAACCTCCCTTCAACTAACACTCTTGTGTTTGCCTTTGGCCTTCTTGCATTCTCTTTATAGAGCTGCATTCATCATCTCCTTTCAGCATGCACTATGGGGATTACTCATAGTGTCATGGCACCTGCATCTTTACCAACATCTTGTACTCACACAGAACGTCCGTTTCTAACGGATGAATTTTCTTCACTTTTCTCAATACCTGTCGCCGTTCAAGCATATGCACTTCAATCTACAAAAGTTGGTAACATCTTAGCACTGCGCCACCACTCACCCACTTCGGGATAAAAACGCCCGCTTTCACGTGTATGTTTTGCCTACTTTATTCGTACAGGAAAGAAGCTTTGCTACATTGTTACTTTCCTTGGCATCTTTGGCCTTTGTTCTTTCACATGATAGTGTGTACTATATCATGTATATTGCATCTCATGTTTGTTCTTTCCATAATATTTCTGTACTACAGACTGCATCTTAATACTAAAGGCTCAGTGTCAGAATGGAACCCTTTCGTGCAGCCAACCTTTGCCTTTCCGTTTGCTCATGTACAGTACCCTTATGGGGCCTCATATCGCATGCCATTTCTTTCTTTATTTCTCTGTACTTCAGTTTGCTGTTAAGGAAAGAAGGGCTGCTTCAATGTTCAGGACTCTGTCCCTGTTTATTGTGCAGCTTTGGCCTTTGTCCATTGTTTGCATTTAATTGGTTGCGTGCATGCATGTTGTGTCGATATCTTCCCCATCTTTCTGTATTACAAATTGCTAAAGTACTACTGACCATGTTGGAGGAAATACCAGAGGTTTATCTGTACCGAGATTTTACATCTGTATCGATGTATTTACGTAGCTGACATTAAATATATGTTGGTGGGGTCATGTAGAACCTGCAGGTTTAGTCAAAGGTTATAGAGCAACTTCTCAAAATTAGCTCCCCAGAATCGTCCCTTGAATGGCTCTAAAAGTAGCAAGCTGGACCCCGAGGAACCAGCTATCCAATCGACGCCAGCACAGATTCCAGTTCCATTGTCTTCTCAGTGAATCTCGGGTTCCACAGTTGCTCACCCAATGGCAGTAAGGTCTGGGAATAACAGTACATTCTGCCAAATGCTAATGCAGGTGATTCCGCAAATTGAGAAAAGGGAAGACTCCTCAGACCATAAGGGACCTTATGTCCACTAGATGGAGCTCAATTCCTGGAATTATCTCACTGGTTCTGGGGACACAGATTCTGTTTCCATCATCTGCTCCTCCATGTTAGCAGATCTCGGGTCTGGATGAGGGACCTTATGTCCACCAGATGGAGCTCAATTCCTGGAATTATCTCGCTGGCTCTGGGGACACAGATTCTGGTCCCATCATCTGCCCCTCCATGTCAGCAGAGGGACCTTATGTCCACCAGATGGAGCTCAATTCCTGGAATTATCTCACTGGCTCTGGGGACACAGATTCTGGTTCCATCATCTGCTCCTCCATGTTAGCAGATCTCAGGTCTGGATGGAGCTTGATGGATATTTTGAATCCATCCCTGGTCCCAAGATCAGACCATAAGCTGCTCCTAAGTCTTAATAGATCTCTGGTCCAGATGGATCTTTGTGGAGTCAAGTCTCCTACATGGGCTCTAGTGTGGGCTTTATTGTGGACTTTATTGTGATATCCCAGTATGGGCTTTAGTGTGGCCTCCAGTTTGGCTCCAGTGGGGGGGGGGGGCAACATGGACTCTAGCACAGATTTGAAACCATCTAGTAGACATATCTTGTGTCTTAATGGAGCTTCCCCAGGGCTTCTTTTGCGATTCTTCAGAGTGAACCCACTGACTCCAAGGAAAGCTCATCAGATTAAATTGCACACAATCTTTCATTGACCCCAGCTCTGCTAGTCAGAGGCATCTTGCCTCTCCAAGAAGTCTGGGCATCTTTTAAGAACTCTGGATAAATCTTTCACTACATTGGCAGATGCTTTGCAACTGCTCCCTCAATTGACTGTGAATGTGATGCTGGGATAGACATCAAATCTTCACTGAAACAGCAAGTATTCCTGGTTGGCTTCTCCTGGTCTTTCATCATTTCATCAATTAACTTATTGTCTATAGGGATTTTGAACATACTTTCCATTTCATAGTGACTGTGTGTCTGTAAGGCTCTGCAGTTATGACTGGATCCTTCAAGTTCCTTCAGTTGCCACGCTCTAAAACTTGTAAATGCTTATTGACCTCAAATTTTGGTAAAATGAGGCTACCTTCATATAGTTAGGACAAGACTGGAAATGATAAACAAGAGGTGACAGGCTTTGTCTGTATAATTAATGTTATCCTGTAATTCATTAAACGAAGGTATGCTAGATGTATGCTCCCAAATTATAACAAAGACAATTAATAGTTTAGTCATCTTCAAACTTCAAGAATCTTGCTGCAACCATTGAAGTAGTACTATTCTAGTTCCTTCAGTTGCCTCACTCTAAAACTTGTTATTGCTTATTGACTTCAAAGTTTGGTAAATGAGGCTTCCTTCATAAGGTTTAGGACAAAGACTGAAAATGATAAACAAGAGGTGACAGGCGTTGTCTGTATAATTAATGTTATCCTGTAATTCATTAAACAAAGGGTATGCTAGCTGTGCTCCCAAATTATTAGAAAGACAATTAATAGTTTAGTCATCTTCAAACTTGCTGCAGCCATTGAAGTAGTACTACGGCAATACATTCAGTCTGTTCTATGCTGAGGATGAGCGGCACTGACTGCATCACACTTTGTGGTCTGTTTGCAGTTCCCAGAGTGCAGTGCACCCTCCGGTGCACGAACGTCTACTGTATCTGCGGATTACGTTATTTGTGGATCTGTCATCACAGCCTGCCTGTCATAGCTATCATCTCATCTGTTGTGTCTGCTAGCATGGAAACCCCCATGTATTTCACCACCTCCTATGCTTCTCTCAACAGGAAGCAATTGTTATTTCATGTGGACAGTATTATTGTCTCGCTTTGCACATCATTGCTATGAAAGCTATTAAGAGGTATTGTAGGGGCAGTTTCAAAAATGGTTGTCACCACTAGCAGCCCAAAAAACTTACCAATTTGTGGGAAAGGATGTTGTAAACATCAATTTACAATGACTGAGGAGAATAATGTTGCTGATATAGCGTAGCAGTATGCCATAGCAGCTGAATAATTACTACAAGGGTGTAAAGGTGTACAACAATGATATATAAAGTGTAGGATTACTGTGTAAAGGTGTACAGCAATACTATTTAAAGTTTAGGATTACTGTGTAAATGTACAAGGTGTATAGCAATGCTATTTTAAGTTTAGGATTACTTTGTAAAGGTGTTTAACAATGCTATATTAAGTTTAGGATTACTGTGTAAATATTAAATTATTCTCTGGATGCTTAAATAGACAAGAAGAAAGCCATTGATCAAGTTTTACATACAGCCTTTTTTTTTCATCTCATGAACATTGTTTACAAACCCCCAAAAATGTAAATAATTCAATTAATTCCATTTGTTTCTTTGAAAGAGCTGTATTCTATTATGGCATGTTTTTGTTTCTTTATCTATAGATGTCTCAAATGTCTCTGTTGGCAAAAGAAAAAAGGAGAATGTTACAAATGTGGATGCAGGTCAGTATTAACAAAGCTGCTTATAACAATATATGTACTTAATCATTACCCTCATGGATCAAACATAGATTACCTGATCATTGACCCTCATGGATCAAACATAGATGTACCTGATCATTACCCTAATGGATCAAACATAGATGTACTTAATCATTTACCCTCATGGTCAAACATAGATGTACCTGATCATTGACCCTCATGGATCAAACATAGATGTACCTGATCATTGACCCTCATGGATCAAACATAGATGTACCTGATCATTACCCTAATGGATCAAACATAGATGTACTTAATCATTTACCCTCATGGTCAAACATAGATGTACCTGATCATTGACCCTCATGGATCAAACATAGATGTACCTGATCATTGACCCTCATGGATCAAACATAGATGTACCTGATCATTTACCCTGATGGATCAAAAATAGATATACGTAATCATTTACCCTCGTGGATCATATGGTTTGCATTGAGAATAGGACGACATGACAATGTAAACACAAGAACACATCCTTGCCTGTCTCTGATCGTAATTAGATATCAACAAATGAATGGAATAGTAAATTTAGCTGAGAATAGACTTCAGATAAGAAAGAAAACTCCATTAGTGTTTATCTCTCAAACTCATCAAAAATAATTTGATATCTGAAAATGTCTTTATATGTACCTGTTTCTTGAGATTCACTAATACATCAGCCGAAGCAGAATGCAAAAGGTGGCATTCCTACGCATGAGAAGTTGATGTCCAATCAAACTATGTTACATTATTATTTTTTTTTTTTACTGACTATAGGTTATATTGTAGGGAGGATTCATATCAGCCTATGACTTGCGAATAGTTCAAATCCATGTGTCTGTGCAGTTTTATTGTTTCATCTGTTGCCTTCAAAGATTGTTGTACATGTTTTACTATAAATAAACTTACGTCAACAATGTGACTTGGGTAGCAAATCAATGGCTGTAAATGGCCTAGTCTTAGCTTAGTGTCCTAAATCAATAGTTGTACACAGCGTAGTCTTAAAATCTTTAATCAAATTATCGAGCACCGTGTATGGTTGATTGAATAAATGATACCATATATCCTGTACTAGACAAAGTCATGCCCTGATTGGGTTTCCATTATTGTCATACAAGCATCCTAAATTACAAAGCAGAACAATGGTGAAAAGGGTGTCATGAAATTGGAGCGCGAGAGACCAATGTGCAAGCTTGTTGTCTCTCATTTGTCATTTAATAGTTCACAAGTGGAGAATTTAATTTAGCTGTCAAAACATCAAAGATCTTTTGTGTATCCAGTCATTGATTGATAGTTTTAATTAATCATCTTGTCATGGAGTAAATCGACAGCATATCGGCAGGGATTATGGCTATGGGAGAGAGGCAAGGGAGGGAGGGGGAGATGGATGGAGGGGGGGGAGGCAATTAAGGTATTTGTGTACTGGCAAGGAATTACAGTTGTATATAATAGGGGCAGGGAGAATGTGGGATAAGTGTTTGTATGCACTGTGACTTCCACATCAATGTTCGATCCGACCATTTCGTTTGTCATGGATTTTTTTTTTTCTTAACCAATTTTATTCTGCCATTCCTCTTCTCAGCTCCGACACGCAGAGCTGGGTTTGCAGTTCCTGCTGCAAGAAAACAGTCCTTGAATGAAGCCAATGAAAAGAAGCTTATCCTTCCTAAGGGTGAGATGCTTACCTTCTTCTTCAAAACAAATAATGCGTATGTTGTGAAGGAAGATCCAAAGGGTTGCATGCCCAGTGCACCTTTCAGATTCTGTATTTGTAGTTGTGTATGTATTTTACCAATTGGTTATCAAACGATGAGCTCTACAATGAAACCAACCAAACACTTTGGTCATCCATAGTCGCACATAGAAGATTGAGATTTTTCGGTCATGTAGCAAGACTCCAGGAGGACGCTCCAGCAAAGGTTGCTTTAAGAGAAGCATTGAGACATACTGCTAAACCAGTAGGAAGGCCTGTGACTACCTTGCTTGGAAAAATAAATTCGCAATTTAAGGACGTTAACATTAACAATTTCGAGGAAGTAATAAACCTTGCGCAAGATCGTGATACGTGGGCGGAGGTTAATCACTGAGCATGTTAGATAGACGAGACTCAACTTTAATACTACTACTTACTATGTATTTTAACTTGAACCAAATTATAGTAGCTAAAGGCCAGATATGGCATTCACTGCATAGAAGGAAAAGACATGTAATTTGCTGCAGATGGAGTCAAGCTGTGTTGAACCAGCTGTTAATATTACTTTTCCAAAAAATTGGTTAAATTTGTGAGAAACATGCAATACTAACATGCTGGTGTTGGGAGTTACAGGGAATCGTTTGTATTGTGCAGGTCACATTTTCCTCTCTGTTTAACCATCAAGCCTCCCAGGTTGACATCACTGTAGGTCACTTTCCCTTCCCAAGTCTAGTCTTGAAAGCTCTGCACACACATTCAAGGGATTGTGATCACCCTGTTTTCCATACACAAGTCATGGTTGCTAGTGGGTACAACAGAGTTTGTTTTATGTGCTTTGTGAGAAATTGTCGCAACTGTCCTTTTGATATGATAGGCTGATCACAGCTTTACACAGTGAACATAACATTGACTAGGATTTAAAGTCCTTCAAGATCAGGCACATTTGTTCCAGTGTGTCCACCTCCTGACTGCCCCACAAAGATTCTTACAAAATTCATTGCATCATTTGCTTGCAGAGGATTATAATGTAAAGTATTCTTTTATCTTGCAGATCAAAAACAAGCCAAGAAGATCCCGAAGAAGCCGAAGGCCCAGTCCAGCACCCCACCAGACATTGTCCACACCTCGATACCCAATGAGCAATTGAAACTGCTGGAAGCTCATTCCAAACAGTTCGATGAGGCCTGTAAGCAGATCAGTATTAATGCCAAAGCATTTGAAGCCATGGCAGTCCTTGTGCAGTACTTGACACAGCAGGTATTAAAGGCTGTAACAAAATATTGACACTTTTGTATTTCAAAGAAATTTCTGAACAATGAAGTTTTCTGAACAAAGGATTTGAACTTAAATGTGCATCAGACATATTATAGTTTTATCTGAATCTAAAAAATAAAATATATTTCTCATGCACTGCTAAGCTGGTAATAGAAAAGGAATTTTTAATTTAAAATTGGTGGCATTCTCTATGGTTATAATTCTACAAGATTTTTCTGTATGAAAATGGGAACATCGTAGCAATGCCTAATAAGTGTTACAAGAACAAATGGTATTGTTTTGTTCTGCTTATGTTTGATATCAAATAATTTAGACATAGCTTGATTAAGTTGGAAATATAGAAATGTTTACCGCTAAATCAATGTCATGGGATCTACCCTTGAAGCCAGAATTGTAAGTGATATTTCCTCCTGTACAATGGACTGTGTTCAGTTGAAAGCCAGAAGCCATAATTTCTGTCTTTATCTTAACTTATTTCTTTATTGTGGTAAGTTCGAAAGATAGTAAATAATGTGATTTAATGAAGTGAATTATTTTTGTTATTGTTTCTTACAGTATGATGCATTCTCTGTGCCTGATTTGAAGAAGAAAATAAAAAGCATGGAGGTCACCGTTAGGGACATGTCTGTACAGATAAGTAAGTTATGAATATTCATCTACCCTTGATATGTATGATTACATGATTAGATCTCATACGAAACCAGTAGCATAATCTTCATATTCAGCTAATGTGTGTGATTCTTAATTAGATCTCATATACGAAACCAGTAGCATAATCTTCATATTC